>SZWC01009628.1:56882-68968 GCA_023375785.1 Penium margaritaceum
CCGGTCCAGCACATCGCTCTTCCGCTTCATGAAGTAGACGTAGAGTTTTCTGCTGCAATCGTCGATGAAGGTGACAAAGTATCGCGTGCCCCCAATGGACGGCGTCTTGATTGGTCCGCACACATCATTGTGCACGACCTCGAGCAGGTTCTTGGCCCGCCGCTGTCCTTCTTCAAACGGCTTGCGTTTTGCCTTGTCCACGATGCAAGGCTCGCACTTGTGCTCTGCGGAATCTGCTACTGTGTCTGTTGCACCGGGGATGTTGAGGCCGCGAACCATGTCGCGCTTTGCCATCTCTTGCACGACTGCGGGCGACGAGTGCCCCAGCCGTCGATGCCACAGCTGCAGGTCCGCTCCCCCGCCTTTAGCGAGGTTGACGATGCACGCTGGCGGGTCTGCTGCGGCTGTTGACGAGGAGATGACCTTGGTCTCAACGATGTAGAGGCATCCCTCGCGCTTTGCCTCAAGCACGACCTCGCCGCCGCCGTCCATCCGCACGAATGCACCTTTCCTGCGGAAGAGCACTTCATACCCTTTGTCTGTCAAGCGGCTCACACTCAAAATGTCAGCCAGGCCGGGGACATGTTGCACATTTTGGATAACATATTGTGCCTTTTTACCACCAACCACCACCTCTATGTCCACGTCACCTTGGCCGGCCGCACGGACCATTGGTGGTGGAGTATCCCGTCACCCCGGACGGATACCAGATTCCACCCGCCTCACCACCCGAACTTTGGGTAGGGCTAATTTTCTGAATTATCAACCAAATCGAGCAACTGAAAGCTCAAAATCGCATGGAAAATCCAAAGAGTCCAAATCTCCGATCAGATTGGACATCCAACCACTCTCTAGTGGTCGGACCAGGAAAACGGCAAACGGCAACCATGGCAGGGGCACTTTTTAACATTTGGCACTAGAGCGTCACACTTGGGTACTAGAGCTTCACACTTTGGCACTATAGCATCATGCTTTGGCACAGGGGAGTCACACTTTGGCAATAGAGCGTCACACTTTCGTACTAGAGTGTCACACTTGGGCACTATATTTCAAACCTTGGCACTAGAGCGTCAAACTTTGGCACTAGAGCGTCACACTTTGGCACTAGAGTGTCACACTTTCGCACTAGAGCGTCACACTTTGGCACTAGAGCATCACACTTTGGTACTAGAGCTCCACACTTTGGCACTATAGCGTCACACTTTGGCACTACAGCATCACACTTTGGCACTAGAGCGTCCCACTTTGGAACTAGAGCTCCAAACGTTGGCACTAGAGCATCACACTTTGGCACTAGAGCTTCAAACGTCGGCACTCGAGCATCACACTTTTGCATTAGACCATCGCTCTTTGGCAGTAGAGCATCACACTTTGGCACTAGAGCTTCACACCTTGGCACTGGAGCGTCACACTTTGGCACTTGAGTTCCACTCTTTGGCACTAGAGCGTCACACTTTGACACTAGAGCGTCACACTTCGGCACTACAACGTCACAATTTGGCACTAGAGCTTCACACTTTGGCACTAGAGCGTCACTCCTTGGAAGTAGAGCGTCACACTTTGGCACTCGAGTGTCACACTCTGGGACTAGAGTGTCACACTTTGACACTAGAGTTCCAACCTTTGGCACTAGAGCGTCAGTGTGCCACTAGAGCGTCACACTTTGGCAATAGAGTGTCGCACTTTGGAACTAGAGCGTCCGACTTTGGCACTAGAGTGTCACACTTTGGTACTAGAGCGTCACACATTGGCACTGGAGCATCTTACGTTGGCTCTACAGATTCACACTTTGGCATTAGAGCATCACACTTTGGCACTAGAGTGTCACACTTTGGCACTGGAGCGTCACACTTTGGCACTAAAGCTTCAAACACTAGCACTAGAGCGTCAGACTTTGGCACTACAGCGTCACACTTTGGCACTAGAGCGTCACACTTTGGCACTATAGCTCCAAACATTGGCATTAGAGCATCACAATTTGGCACAAGAGTCTCACACTTTGGCACTAGAGCGTCACACTTTGGCACTAAGCCTCACACTTTGGCACTAGAGTGTCACACTTTGGAACTAGAGCGTCACACTTTGGCACTAGAGCGTCACACTTTGGTACTAGGGCGTCACACTTTGGCACTAGAACGTCAGACTTTGGCACTAGAGCTTCACATTTTGGCACTAGAGCTTCACACTTTGGCACGGGAGAGTCACACTTTGGCACTAGAGAATCACACTTTGGCACTAGAGCATCACACTTGGGCACTAGAGTTTTGAACTCTGGCACTAGAGCGTCACACTTTGGCGCTAGTGCGTCACACTTTGCCACTAGAGCTTTACACTTTGGCACTAGAGCGTCACACTTTGGCACTAGAGCATCACACTTTGGCTCTAGGGCTCCACACTTTGGCACTAGAGTGTCACACTTTGGCACTAGAGTGCCACAATTTGGCACTACAGCGTCACACTTTGGCACTATAGCGTCATACATTGGCACTAGAGCTCCAAACGTTGGCATTAGAGCGTCACACTTTAGCACTAGAGCGTCGCACCTTGGCACTAGAGCGTCACACGTTTGGCACTAGAGCATCACACTTTTGCACTAGACCTTCACACTTTGGCACTAGAATGTCACACTTTGGCACTAGAGGGTCACACTTTGGCACATGAGCGTCACACTTTTGCACTAGAGCTTCACACTTTGGCAGTAGAGCGTCATACTTTGGCACTAGAGCTTCACACTTTGGCACCAGAGCGTTACACTCTGGCACTAGAGCTTCACACTTTGGCAATAGAGTGTTGCACTTTGGAACTAGAGCGTCACATATTGGCACTAGAGCGTCACACTTTGGTACTAGAGCGTCACACTTTGGTACTAGAGCATCACACTTTGGCACTAGAGATACACACTTTGGTACTAGAGCGTCACACGTTGGCACTGGAGTGTCACAGTTTGGCACTAGAGCATCACACTTTGGCACTAGAGCTTCATACTTTGGCACTACAACTAAGGCGTAGCTAGTGCCCAACTAAGGCGCAACTAGGGTACAACTAAGGCGTAGCTAGTGCCCAACTAAGGCGCAACTAGGGTGCCAGTAGGCGCGAGTAGGGCGCAAGAAGGGTGCAACTAGGGTGCAAGTAGGACGCAACTAGGTTGTAACTAGGGCGTAACTAGGGCGCAACTAGGGTACAACTAGGACGGAACTAGGGCACAACTAGGACGTAACTAGGGCGCAACTAGGGCGCAATAAGGTTATAACTAGGGCGCAACTAGGGCACAACTAGGGCGCGACTAGGGCACGACTAGGGTGCGACTTGGGCGCAAATAGGGCGCAACTAGGGGACAACCGGTACGCAACAAGGGCGCAACTACGGTGCTGTCAGAAGAATGCAGATACGAGAACAGCAGTAGCAGAAGCAAGCTGAAGCATCGGGACATGCAGATGTACGTCAGCAGAGTGACGTGAGCGAGAGCGGTTCAAGGAGTTAGTCGCGGGAGCTGATGACGGCTGAGATGCGAGGTAACGCAGGTAGACAGGTTGATGTGAGTGAGAGTGCTGGCGAGGAGAATGACGGTTGTCGGAGTATGAGAGCTGAGCGAAGGAGCGAGAGTGACGGAGCGAAGCGTTGAGAGTTGGTGAAGACAGAAAGTGCGAGGGACGGGCAGAGCGAAGACACGGCGGCGAAGCCGCGGAACCAAGGGGGAACATGATGAGCAGAACTGGTCTGGTTAACTCGAGGGAATGAACCTCCTCGGTATATAAGGACAGAACAGGACAAAAACACGAGCAACGGCTTCTTTCCACTAGCCGGACGTGGGTGACAGGTGTCACTTTATTAGGGGATGACTCGGTCTCTAATGGTTCAACGGTCATGAGATCCTACCGTTGGTGACCGAGGTGGTTCGGGCATGAGCCTGAACCATTATTGAGAAAGGCCAATCTTTTCCTGGCTGAGTGACCAGAGTGAGTTTCTTTGATGCCAATTTCTGACACCCCCTTTGAAACTCACAGTGGTCATTCAGGCAGTTCAGATAAGCTGGTCCGTCAGTACTTTCAGTCCTCTTCTGTTGAGGGTGTGGCCACTGATGGTGGGGAAGGAGGACTGGGAAGATACTCAGGGTGAGGAACCCTCAGTGGTGTAGGGAGATCTCTGACCCTGACGCGTTGTGGTCGACTGAGCCACCGACGCGCTCCTCTCGTTTCACTGACTTCTCTCAGTTCCATGGTTAGAGCGTAGATGTCAGATACCTGAACATCATAATGTCTGAGAGAGGATCGGAAGGGCTCTTTAGTGGTGAGCAAGAGAATGAGAAGTGCCTGATACTCGGCATAGAAGTAGTTTTGCCAGTATCAGGCAACTTCCTGATTGTCGTTGAAGTTGTAGTGATCAGAGTGGAAGTAGCCCCTTCGCTGAGAGAAGATGGTCCAGAGATTGATATGGCGCATCCTTACATTCGTAGCTCTTCGCAGAGCAGTGTGCCAGATGTGGTAGTTGTGGATTCCAGTAGAGTTGAAGTGAAGAATTGGAATCTGTCTGGCGATGGCGAATGTTTCAGGAGAGATTTGCCGTTGTTCCCACCAAGAGGTTGAGCGTCGACCTGCCATGTGGATGTGGTTGAAGGAATGGGGGCTGGTTTGGTAGAGACTGGCTGGAAATAAGTCACTGAAGGATGAGCAGATGTGACTCTTGTGTGTTGAAGAAGGTGTGTCGTCAGGGGAGGAGTTGACCAGATCATGCGAGGGCGTTTTCAGGGACAGTGCTGGAGATGAAGAACCAATCTGTTATTGAGTGGGATCGGAGACCGTGCTGATGAAGTTTTTGCCGTGAGGTCAGACTGGTGCGCAGTAAGGAGTTTTAGGCAGGTCTTTGAGTGAGACAGACGATGGCGAGGAGGATGGAGGAATGATGGATGATGGAGTGGGTGCGGGGGCGAACCGCGTGCGCAACGGATGTTTTCGGCGTGGATGCAGGTTGCCGCGGAAAGACGATGCAACCGGGCGGATCCCTGTGCCGCTTGCAAATGCTGATGATTGCTGATGAATTCGAGGCTGATGATGATGGAGTGGGCGCGGGGGTGAACCACGTGCGCTGATGGAAGTTTCGGCTTGGGCGCGGGTCGTCGCGACTCGAGCGATGCGACCGAGTGGATCCTTGTGCCGGGCTGAAGTTGATGTTGAAGCGGAGGAAACGATTGATGGATGAGTGGGCGCATGGGCGAGACCACGTGCACTGCGAAGTTACGGCGTGGGCGCAGGTCATCGAGGAACAGGCGATGCGACCGTGCGGATCCTTGTGCCAAGATGATGCTGAAGTGGAGGGGACGATTGATGGATGAGTGGGCGCAGGGGCAAAACCACGTACGCTGCGAATGTTTTCGGCGTGGGCACAGGTCGTCGCAGAATGGGCGATGCGACCGGGCGGATCCTTATGCCAAGCTGAAGGCGATGCGGGAACGGAGGAAAACGATTGATTGATGAGTTTGCGCAGGGGCGGAACCACGTGCGCGATAAAGCAATGCTGATGATGCTGATGCTGATGATGGATGGAAGGGCGATGCGGAGGATGCTGATGATGACGAGAAGACGAGTGCGGAGGCAGCACGGATGATGCTGATGCCGGAGAGACGGAGATGAGGCAGGAACGGGCGGCTGATGAAGCAGAGGAAACTGGAGCGAGGAGGGATGATGGAGACGAATGAAGACGAGGGCCGAAGGCTGGAGGAGACGAGAGACAGAGAGCGATGTGAGCGGAGGGAGCGGATTTGAGACACGGCGCGGCATGTGGAGGCAGAGCGTCGCAACTTCTTCTTCTACGTTCAGGAGAGTGACGGCTTGTTCCCCAGTTGGCTCGGAAGTGGGAGCAGGAAGACTTGTGGTGTCCGATGTCCTGTCAGCTGGAAGATGTTGGTTGCAGCAGAGGGAGTCAGGCAGCGGGCAGGGATACTAGACCGCTGAAGTCAGGAGAGTGACGGCTTGTTCCCCAGTTGGCTCGGAAATGGGAGCAGGAAGACTGGTGGTATCCGATATCCTGACAGCGGCAGTTTTGGGTGCAACTTCTGACGAGGTGAGGAGGCGATGCGAGAAGGCGGCTCGAGACGATAAATGCAGGCAAGATGAAGATGGCGGCGAGGAAGGAGCAGATGAAGCTGACGAGGCAGGATGAAAGGGAGGAGATGCCAGCGGAGGCAGATGCGATGCGGTGGCGGCGGATGGGAGGCTGCAGGAAGCTTCTTGGTAGTTGACGGCAGGCGGCGGCTCGAGAGTTGCTTGCGGCTGATATGGGCGACTCGTCACCGTTTGTTAGCAACGGGCGCAAAAATGGGCGCAGGGCCTCCTCAGGATGACAAGGCGTTTCTTCAGCGTGGAGAACTTGTCAGGTAGAGCTCCTGATGTCAGCTGCGGACGAAGTGGCGAGGCGCAAGATGGCGGTAGTAGCGGCAGAAGAATGTGAGCCAAAGCAATGATGCAATGATGACGGCAGAACAATGACGCGGTCACGGGACTCCAGGTGATGTTGCCTGAAGCTCTGATACCATGTCGGAAGAATGCAGATACGAGAAAAGCAGTAGCAGAAGCAAGCAGAAGCATCGGGACATAAAGATGTACGTCAGCAGAGTGACGTGAGCAAGAGCGGTTCGAGAAGTTAGTCGCGGGAGCTGATGAGGGCTGAGATGCGAGGTAACGCAGGTAGACAGGTTGATGTGAGAGAGTGTTGGCAAGGGGAATGATGGTTGTCAGAGTATGAGAGCTGAGCGAAGGAGCGAGAGTGACGGAGCGAAGCGTTGAGAGTTGGCGAAGACAGAAAGTGCGAGGGACGGGCAGAGCGAAGACACGGCGGCGAAGCCACGGAACCAAGGGAGAACAGGATGAGCAGAACTATTCTGGTTAACTCGAGGGAATGAACCTCCTCGGTATACAAGGACAGAACAGGACAAAATCATGAGCAACGGCTTCTTTCCACTAGCCGGACGTGGGTGACAGGTGTCACTTTATTAGGGGATGACTCGGTCTCTGATGGTTCAACGGCCCTGAGATCCTATCGTTGGTGACCGAGGTGGTTCGGACATGAGCCTGAACCATTATTGAGAAAGGCCAATCTTTTACTGGCTGAGTGACCAGAGTGAGTTTCTTTCATGCCAATTTCTGACAAGTGCACTTAGGGTGCAAAACCGGCACAACCGGGACGCAACCAGGGCAAAACTATGGCGCAACTAGGGCACAAGTAGGGCGCAACTAGGGCGCAGCTAGGGTGCAACTAGGGCGCAACTAGGGCGCAAATAGGGCGCAACTAGGGCGCAACTAGGGCTTAAGTAGGGCGCAACTAGGGTGCAAGTAGGGCGCAACTAGGGTGGGACTAGGGCGCAGGTATGGCGCAACTAGGCCGCAACTAGGGTGCAACTAGGGTGCAACTAGGGCGCAACTAGGGCGCAACTAGGGCGTGACTAGGGCACAACTAGGGCACAACTAGGGCTTAAGTAGGGCGCAACTAGGGCGCAACTAGGGCGCAACTAGGTTGCAACTAGGGCGCAAGTAGGGCGCAACAAGGGCACAAGTAGGCCCGACCTACGTTTGTGTGACATGGCTTTGGTTTCTGTGACCTGGCTTTGGTTTCTGTGACCCAGCTTTGGTTTATGTGACCCGGCTTTGGTTTGTGTGACCCGGGCTTTGGTTTATGTGACCCGGCTTTGGTTTCTCTGACCCAGCTTTCGTCTATGTGGCCCATTCTTGTTTTATGTGATCTGGCTTTGGTTTATCCAGCTTTGGTTTCTTTGACCCGTTTTGGTTTATGTGACCCGTCTTTGGTTTCTATGACCCAGCTTTCGTTTATGTGACCCGGCTTTGGTTTATATGACCCGGCTTTGGTTTCTGTGACCTGGCTTTGGTTTTTGTGACCCGGCTTTCGTTTCTCTGACCCGGCTTTGGTTTATGTGACCCGGCTTTGGTTTCGGTGACCCGGCTTTGGTTTATGTGTTCCGGCATTGGTTTCTGTGACCCGGCTTTGGTTTCTGTGACCCGGCGTTGGTTTCTGAGACCCGGCTTTGGTTTCTGTGACCCAGCTTTGGTTTATGTGACCCGGCTTTGGTTTATGTGACCCGGCTTTGGTTTCTGTGACCCGGCTTTGGTTCCTCCGACCCGGCTATGGTTTCTGTGACCCGACTTTGGTTTATGTGATCCGGCTTTGGTTTATGTGACCCGGCTCTGGTTTCTGTGACCTGGCTCTGGTTTCTGTGACCCGGCGTTGGTTTCTTTGACCTGGCTTTTGTTTCTGTGAGCCGGCTTTGGTTACTGTGACCCGGCTTTGGTTTCTGTGACCCCGCTTTGGTTTGTGTGACCTGGCTTTGGTTTATGTGACCCGGCTTTGGTTCTGTGACCTGGCTTTGGTTGCTGTGACCTGGGTCTGGTTCAGTGATCCGGCTTTGGATTCTCTGACCCGGTTTTGGTTTCTGTGACCTGGCTTTGGTTTCTGTGACCCGGCTTTGGTTTATGTGATCCGGATTTGGTTTATGTGACCTGGCTTTGGTTTCTATGACCCGACTTTGGTTTCTGTGACCCGGCTTTGGCTTCTGTGAACCGGCTTTGCTTTCTGTGACCCGGCTTTTGTTTCTCTGACCTCGCTTTGGTTTTTGTGACCCGGCTTTGGTTTCTGTGACCTGGCTTTGGTTTCTGTGACCCGGCTTTGGCTTCTGTGAACCGGCTTTGCTTTCTGTGACCCGGCTTTTGTTTCTCTGACCTCGCTTTGGTTTTTGTGACCCGGCTTTGGTTTCTGTGACCTGGCTTTGCTTTCTGTGTCCCGGCTTTGGTTTCTGTGACCTGCCTTTGGTTGCTGTGACCCAGCTTTGGTTTTTGTGACCCGGCTTTGGTTTCTGTGACCCTGCTTTGGTTTCTGTGAGCCGATTTTGATTTCTGTGACCCGGCTTTGGTTTCTCTGACCCGGCTTTTGTTTCTGTGGCCCAGCTTTGGTTTCTATGATCGGGCTTTGGTTTAACCAGCTTTGGTTGATTTGATCCGAGTTTGGTTTCTGTGACCCGTCTTTGGATTCTATGACCCGGCTTTGGTTTACGTGACTAGGGCACAATTAGGGCGTAGCTAGTGCCCAAAAGAGGCGCAACTATGACGCAAGTACGGCGCCAATAGGGTGTAAGTAGGGCGCAACAAGGGCGCAAGAAGGGCACAACTATGGTGGAGCTAGGGTGCAACTCAGACGCAACTAGGGTGCAAGTAGTGCGCAACTAGGGTGCAAGTAGGGCACAAGTAGGGCGCAACTAGGGTACAACTAAGGCACAACAAGGGCGCAACTGGGGAGCAACTAGGCGCAACTAGGGCGCAACTAGGGCGCAACTAGGACGCAACTAGGACGCAACTAGGCCGCAACTAGGGCGCAACTAGGGCGCAACCAGGGCGCAACTTGGGCGCAACTAGAGCGCAACTAGGGTGCAACTAGGGCGCAACTAGGGCGCAACCAGGGCGCAACTTGGGCGCAACTAGAGCGCAACTAGGGTGCAACTAGGGCGCAACTATGGTGCAATTCGGGCGCAACTGGGGATAAATAGGCCGCAACTAGGGCGCAACTAGGGCGCAACTAGGGTGCAACTAGGGCGCAACGAGGGCGCAGCGAGGGCGCAACTAGGGCACAACTAGGGTGCAACTAGGCACCAACAGGGGGCAAGTAGGGCGCAACTAGGGCGCAACTAGGGCGCAACAAGGACGCAAGTAGGGCACAACTAGTGCGTAAGTAGGGTGCAACTAGGGTGCAAGTAGGGCGCAACTAGGGCGCAACTAGGGCGCCCGGGCGCAACTAGGGCGCAACTAGGGCGCAACTAGGGGGAAACAAGGGCGCAACTAAGGGGCAACTGGGACGCAACAATGGCACAACTAGGGCGCAACTAGGGCGCAACTAGGGTGCAACTACTGTGCAACTAGGGCGCAACAAGAGCGCAACTAGGGCGCGACTAGGGGGCGACTTGGGTGCAACTATGGCGCAACTAGAGCACAACTAGGGCACAACTAGGGCGCAACTAGGGCAGTATTAGGGCGCAACTGGGGGCAACTAGGGCGCAACTAGGGCGTAACTAGGGAGCAACTAGGACGCAACTAGGGCGCAACTAGGGCGTAACTAGGGAGCAACTAGGACGCAACTAGGGCGCAACTAGGGCGTAACTAGGGAGCAACTAGGACGCAACTAGGGCGCAACTAGGGCGTAACTAGGGAGCAACTAGGACGCAACTAGGGCGCAACTAGGGCGTAACTAGGGAGCAACTAGGACGCAACTAGGGCGCAACTAGGGCGTAACTAGGGAGCAACTAGGACGCAACTAGGGCGCAACTAGGGCGTAACTAGGGAGCAACTAGGACGCAACTAGGGCGCAACTAGGGCGTAACTAGGGAGCAACTAGGACGCAACTAGGGCGCAACTAGGGCGTAACTAGGGAGCAACTAGGACGCAACTAGGGCGCAACTAGGGCGTAACTAGGGAGCAACTAGGACGCAACTAGGGCGCAACTAGGGCGTAACTAGGGAGCAACTAGGACGCAACTAGGGCGCAACTAGGGCGTAACTAGGGAGCAACTAGGACGCAACTAGGGCGCAACTAGGGCGCAACTAGGGCGCAAGTAGGACGCATCTAGGGTGCAAGTAGGGCGCAACTAGGGCGCAAGTAGGGCGCAACTAGGGTGCAACTAAGGCACAACTAGAGCGCAACTAGGGCGCAACTAGGGCGCAACTAGGACGCAACTAGGGCGCAACTAGAGCGCAACTAGGGCGCAACTAGGGCGCAACAAGGGCGCAACAAGGGCACAACTAGGGGACAAATAGGGTACAAGTAGGACGCAACTAGGGTGCAAATAGGGTACAACTAGGGCGTAGCTAGTCCCCAACTGAGGCGCAACTAGGACGCAAGTAGGGTGCAAGTAGGGCGCAAGTAGGTTGCAACTTGTGCGCAACCAGGGCGCAACTAGGGCGTAACTAGGGCGCAACTAGGGCACAACTAGGGCGCAACTAGGGTGCAAGTAGGGCGCAACTAGGGTACAACTACGGTGCAAGTAGGGTGCAAGTAAGACTCAACTAGGGCTTAGCTAGGGCACAATTGGGGCGTAGCTAGTGCCCAACTGAGGCGCAACTAGGGCGCAAGTAGGGTGCCAATAGGGTGTAAGTAGGGTGCAATAAGGGCGCAAGAAGGGCGCAACTACGGCACAACTAGGGCGCAACTAGGGCGCAACTAGGGTGCAAGTAGGGCGCAACTAGGGCGCAAGTAGGGCGCAAGTAGGGCGCAACTAGGGCACAACTAAGGTGCAACAAGGACGCAACTAGGGCGCAACTAAGCGCAACTAGGGCTCAACTAGGGCGCAAGTAGGGCGCAACTAGGGCGCAACTAGGCCGCAACTAGGGTGCAACTAGGGCGCAACAAGGGCGTAACTAGGGCGCAACTAGGCGCAACTAGGGCGCAATTAGGGTGCAACTAGGGGCAACTAGGGCGCAACTTGGGCGCAACTAGGGCGCAACTAGGGTGCACCTAGGGCACAACGAGAGCGCAACGAGGGCGCAACTAAGGCGCAACTAGGGCGCAACTCGGGTGTAACTAGGGCGCAACTAGGGCGCAACTAGGGCGCAACTAGGGTGCAACTAGTCTGCAAGTTGGGTACAACTAGGGCGCAACTAAGGCGAAACTAGGGCGTAAGTAAGACTCAACTATAGGCGCAACTATGGGACAACTAGGGCGTAGCTAGTGCCCAACTGAGGCGCAACAAGGGCGCAAGTAGGCGCCAGTAGGGTGAAAATAGGGCGCAACTAGGGCACAACTAGGGCACAACTAGGATGCAACTAGTGCGCAACTAGTGCGTAACTAGGGTGCAACTAGGGTGCAAGTAGGGCACAACTAGGACGGAACTAAGGTGCACGGGTGCAACTAGGGCGCAACTCGGGAGAAACTAGGGCGCAACTAGGGCGCAACTAGGACGCAACTAGGGCACAACTAGGGCACAACTAGGGCGAAACTAGGGTGCACCTAGGGTGCAACTAGTTCGCAACTAGGGTGCAACTAGGGCGCGACTAGGCCGCGACTAGGGCGCAACTTGGGCGTAACTAGGGCGCAACTAGG
>SZWC01009628.1:90630-106273 GCA_023375785.1 Penium margaritaceum
GTTGGGCACTAGCTAGGCCCTAGTTGTGTCCTAATTGCGCGCTAGTTGCGTCCTACTTGTGTCCTCCTTGCGAGGTAGTTGCACATTAGTAGCGCCTTAGTTGCGCCCAACTTGCACACTAGTTGCACCCTCGTTCCGCCCTGGTTGCACCCTAGTTGTGCCCTACTTGCGCTCTAGTTGCGCCCTAGTTGCACCCTACTCGCGCCCTAGTTGCGCCCTAGTTGCGCCCTAGTTGCGCTCTAGTTGTGCCCTACTTGCGCCCTAGTTGCGCCTTTGTTGCGCCCTAGTTACGCACAACTTGCACACTAGTTGCACCCTATTTGCGCCCTATTTGCACCCTAGTTGTGCCCTAGTTGCGGCCTAGTTGCGCCCTACTTGCATGCATCTTGTGCCCTACTTGCTCCCTAGTTGCGCCTTAGTTGCGCCCTACTTGCGTCCTAGGCGCGTCCTAGTTGGGCCCTAGTTGCACCCTAGTTGCGCCCTTCTTGCGCCCTTATTGGACCAAACTTACACCCTATTGGCGCCGTACTTACGCCCTAGTTGCACCTCAGTTGGGCACTAGCTACGTCCTAGTTGTGCCCTAGTTGTGTCCTCGTTGCGTCTTACTTGCGCCTTACTTGCACCCTAGTTGCACCCTAGTTGCACCATACTTGCACCCTAGTTGCGCCCTGAGTGCGCGTCCTAGTTGCGTACAAGTTGCACCATACTTGCGCCTTACTTCCACCCTACCTGCGCCATGGTTGCGCTTCCGTTGGGCACTAGCTACGCCCTAGTTGTACCCTAGTTGCGCCCTAGTTGCGCCCTACTTGTGTCCTGTTTGCGCCCTAGTTGCGCCTTAGTTTTGCCCTACTTGCGCCCTAGTTGCGCCATAGGTCCGCCCTAGTTGCGCCATAGTTGCGCACTAGTTGTGCCCTAGTTGCGCCCTAGTTGCACCCAAGTTGTGCCCTAGCTGTGCCCTAGTTGCCCCCAGTTGCGCCCTTACTGCACCCTAGTTGCGCCCTAGTTGCGCCTTAGTTGCAACCTAGTTGCGACCTAGTTGTACCCAAGTCACATTCTAGTTGCGCCCTAGTCGCGCTCCAGTCGCACCATAGTCGCACCCTATTTGTGCCCTAGTTGCGCCGTAGTTGCACCCTAGTGTCACCCTAGTTGTGCCCTAGTTGTCCCCTAGTTGCGCCCTTGTTGCGCCATTGTTGCGCCCTCGTTGCACCCTCGTTGCGCCCTCGTTGCGCTCAAGTTGCGTCCTTGTTACGCCCTAGTTGTGCCCCACTTGTACCATAGTTGCTGCCTACTTGCGCCCAACTTGCGTCCTACTTGCACTCTAGTTGCACCCTTGTTGCGCCCTAGTTGCACCCTTGTTGCGTCCTAGCTGCGCCCTAGTTGCACCCTCCTTACGCCTTATTTGTACCATAGTTACGCCCTTGTTGCACCATAGTTACGCCATAGTTGCGCCATAGTTGCGCCATAGTTGCGCCCTAGTTGCGCCCTAGTCGCGCCCTCGTTGCGCACTACTCACAACCTAGTTGCGCCCTAGTTGTGTCCTAGTTGCACTCTAGTTGCACCCTATTTGCGCCCTTATTGCATCCTACTTGCCCCTTAATGGCACCCTTCTTGCGCCCTAGTTGTGCCTTATTTAGACACTAGCTACGTCCTAGTTGTGCCCTAATTGCGCCCTAGTTGCGTCCTACTTGTGCCCTACTTGCGCGCTAGCTGCGCTCTAGTTGAGCCATTGTTGTGCCCAACCTGCACACTAGTTGCACCCTAGTTGTGCCCTAGTTGCGCCCTAGTTGTGCCGTAGTTGCGCCCTAGTTGCGCCCTGGTTGCGTCCCGGTTGCGCCTTAGTTGCACACTAGTTGCGCCCTAGTTGCGCCCTAGTTGCGACCTAGTTGTGTCCTAGTTGTGCCCTAGTTGTGTCCTAGTTGCGCCCTAGCTGCACCCTATATGCGCTCTAGTTACGCCCTAGTTGCACCCTATTTGCACCCTAGTTGCACCCTAGGGCGCAACTAGGGCGAAACTATGGTGCAACTAGGGCGCAACTAGAGCGCAACTAGGGCACAGCTAGGGCGCAACTAAGACGCAACTAAGGTGCAAGTAGGCCGCAACTAGGGTGCAACTAGGGAGTAACAAGGGCGCAACAAGGGTGCAACGAGGGCACAACTAGGACGCGACGAGGGCGCAACAAGGGCGCGCCTTGGTTGTGCCCTAGTTGCACCCTACTTGCGCACTAGTTGCGCCCTATTTGCACCCTACTTGCGCCCTAGTCGCGTCCTAGTTGCGCCCTAGTTATACCCTAGTTGTGCCCTTCTTACGCCCATATTGCACCATACTTACGTCCTACTGGCGCCCTACTTGCGCCCTAGTTGCGCCTTAGTTGGACACTAGCTACGCCCTGGTTGTGCCCTAGTTGCGCCCTAGATGCGTCTTACTTGCGCCCTAATTGCGCCCTAGTTGCGCCCTAGTAGCGCCCTAGTTGCGCCCTAGTTGCACCCAAGTTGCGCTCTAGTAGCGCCCTAGTTGCACCCTTCTTGCGCCCTAGTTGTGCACTAGTTGCGCCCTGGTTGCACCCTGGTTGCGAACTAGTTGCGCCCTAGTTGCGCCCTAGTTGCGTCCTAGTTGCGCCCTAGTTGCGACCTAGTTGTGTCCTAGTTGTGCCCAAGTTTCGCCCTAGTTGCACCCTAGTTGCACCCTAGTTACGCCCTAGTTGCGCCCTAGTCGCGCCCTAGTTGTGCCCTAGTTGCGCCCTAGTTGCGCCTCACTTGGGCACTAGCTATGCCCTAGTTGTACCCTAGTTGCGCCCTACTTGTGTCCTACTTGTGCCCTACTTGCGCCCTAGTTGCGCCTTAGTTGCGCCCTAGTTGCGGCCTAGTTGCGCCTTAGTTGCGCCCTAGATGCAGCCTAGTTGAGCCCTAGTTACGCCCTAGTTGCGCCCTAGTCGCGCCCTAGTTGTGCCCTAGTTGCGCCCTAGTTGCGCCCTAGTTGCACCCTAGTTGCACCCTATTTGCACCCTTATTGTACCCTACTTGCGCCCTACTGGCACCATACTTGCGTCCTAGTTGTGCCTTAGTTCGGCACTACCTATGCCCTAGTTGTGCCATAATTGCGTGCTAGTTGCGTCCTACTTGTGTCCTACTTGCGCGCTAGTTGCGCCTTAGAAGCGCCTTAGTTGCGCCCAACTTGCGCACTAGTTGCACCCTAGTTGCGCCCTAGTTGCGCCCTAGTTGTGCCATACTTGCGCTCTAGTTACACCCTAGTTGCACCGTAGCTACGCCCTAGTTGCGCCCTAGTTGCGCCCTAGTTGCACCATAGTTACGCTCTAGTTGTGCCCTACTTGCGCCCTAGTTGCGCCTTAGTTGCGCCCTAGTGGCGCCCAACTTGCACACTAGTTGCACCCTAGTTGCGCCCTAGTTGTGCCCTAGTTCCGTCCTAGTTGTGCCCTAGTTGCGTCCTTCTTGCGCCCTACTTGCGCCCTACTTGCGCCCTATTTGCGCCCTAGTTGCACCCTACTAATGCCCTAGGTGCTTCCTAGTTGCGCCCTAGTTGCACCCTAGTTGCGCCCTTCTTGCGCCCTTATTGCACCAAACTTGCACCCTACTGGCACCCTACTTGCGCCCTAGTTGCGCCTCAGTTGGGCACTAGCTATGCCCTAGTTGCCCCCAGTTGCATCCTAATTGCGCCCTAGTTGCGCCCTAGGTGCCTTAGTTGCGCCCTAGTTGCACCCTAGTTGCACCCAAGTCGCGCACTAGTCGCGCCCGAGTCGCACCCTTGTCGCGCCCTAGTCGCGGCCTAGTTGCGCCTTAGTTGCACCCTATTTGCACCCTAGTTGCTCCCTAGCTGTCCCCTAGTTGTGCCCTAGTTGCGTCCTAGTTGCGCCCTAGTTGCGCCCTAGTTGCGCACTAGTTGCGCCCTAGATGTCTCCTAGTTGCGCCCTAGTTGCACCCTTCTTGCGCCCTAGTTGCGCCCTAGTTGCAGCGTAGTTGCACCCTGGTTACGCCCTAGTTGCGCCCTAGTTGCTCCCTAGTTGTGCCCTACTTGCGCCCTACTCTCGCCCTACTTGCGCCTCAGTTGGGCACTAGCTGCGCCCTTGTTGCGCCCTAGTTGCGCCCTAGTTGCGCCTTAGTTGCGCCCTAGTTGCGCCCAAGTTACGTCATAGTTGCGCACTAGTTGCACCCTAGTTGTGCCCTAATTGCGCCCTAGTTGCGCCCTAGTTGTGCCCTAGTTGCGCCCTAGTTGCGCCCTTGTTACGCTCTTGTTGCGCCCTCGTTGCGCCCTCGTTGCACCCATGTTGCGCCCTCATTGCGCTCAAGTTGCGCCCTAGTTGCACCCTTGTTACGCCCTAGTTGTGCCCCACTTGCGCCGTAGTAGCGCCCTACTTGCGCCCTAATTGCGTCCTACTTGCGCCCTAGTTGCACCATTGTTGCGCCCTAGTTGCGCCCGAATTTTGCCCTAGTTGCAACCTAGTTGCACCCTAGTTGCACCCTAGTTGCACCCTAGTTGGGCCCTAGTTGCGCCCTAGTTGCGCCCTAGTTGTGCCCTAGTTGCGCCCTAGTAGCGCCCTAGTTGCGCCCTAGTCGCGCCCTAGTCACGCCCTAATTGCGTCCTAGTTGCGCCCTAGTTGCGCCCTAGTTGCGCTCTAGTTGCACCATATTTGCGCCCTTATTGTACCGTACTTGCGCCGTACTGGCACCCTAGTTGTGCCTTAGTTGGGCATTAGCTACGCCCTAGTTATGCCCTAGTTGCGCCCTAGTTACGCCCTAGTTGCGCCCCGGTTGCGCCCTAGTTGCGCCCTACTTGCGCCCTACTTGCGCCCTACTTGCGCCCTACTTGCGCCCTACTTGCGCCCTACTTGCGCCCTACTTGCGCCCTACTTGCGCCCTACTTGCGCCCTAGTTGCGCCCTAGTTGCACCCTAGTTGTACCCTAGTTGTGCTCTAGTTGCGCCCTAGTTGCACCCTAGTTGCGCCCTAGATGCACCCTAGATGCGCCCTAGTTGCGCCCTAGTTGCGCCCTAGTTGCGCCCTTGTTGCGTCCTGGTTGCCACCTCGTTGCGCCCTAGATGCCCCCTCATTGCGCCCTTGTTGCACCCTAGATGCGTCCTAGTTGTGCTCTAGTAGCGCCCTAGTTGCGTCCTACTTGCGCCCTATTTGCGCCCTAGTTGCGCTGTAGTTGCGCCCTAGTTGCGCCCTAGTTGCGTCCTAGTTGCGCCCTAGTTGCGCCCTACTTGCGCCCTAGTTGCACCCTAGTTGCACCGTTGTTGCGTCTTAGTTGTACCATAGTTGCGTCCTAGTTGCGCCCTAGTTGCGCCCTAGTTCCGCCCTAGTTACGCCTTAGTTGCGCCTTAGTTACGCCCTAGTTGTGTACTAGTTGCACCCTACTTGCGCCCTACTTGCGTCCTACTTGCGCCCTTGTTGCGCCTCAGTTGGGCACTAGCTACGCCCTAGTTGTACCATTGTTGCGCCCTAGTTGCATCCTCCTTGTGCATTACTTGCACCCTAGTTGCGCCTTAATTGCACCATAGTTGCGCCCTAGTTGCGCCTTAGTTGCGCCCTAGATGCGCCCTAGTTGCGCCCTAGTTGCACCCTAGTTGCGCCTCATTTGCACCCTATTTGCGCCCATATTGCATCCTACTTGCGCCCTATTAGCACCCGACTTGCGCCATAGTTGTGCCTTATTTGGGCACTAGCTAGGCCCTAGTTGTGTCCTAATTACGTGCTAGTTGCGTCCTACTTGTGTCCTGCTTGCGCGCTAGTTGCGCCTTAGTAGCGCCTTAGTTGCGCCCAACTTGCGCACTAGTTGCACCCTAGTTGCGCCCTAGTTGCGCCCTAGTTGTGCCCCACTTGCGGTCCAGTTGCGTCCTAGTTGTACCCTACTTGCGCCCTAGTTGCACCCTAGTTGCGCCCTAGTTGCGCTCTAGTTACGCCTTACTTGTGCCCTTGTTGCGCCTTCGTTGCGCCCTAGTTGCACCCAACTTGCACACTAGTTGTACCCTATTTGCGTCCTATTTACGCCCTAGTTGCGCCCTACTTGCGCCCTACTTGCGCCCTACTTGCGTGCATCTTGCGCCCTACTTGCTCCCTAGTTGCGCCCTAGTTGCACCCTACTTGCGCCATAGGTGCGTCCTAGTTGCACCCTAGTTGCACCCTAGTTGCGTCGTACTTGCGCCCTTATTACAACCTACTGGCGCCGTACTTGCGCCCTAGTTGTGCCTCACTTGGGCACTAGCTACGCCCTACTTGTGCCCTAGTTACCCCCTAGTTGCGTCTTTCTTGCGCCTTGCTTGCGCCCTAGTTGCACACTAGTTGCGCCATACTTGCACCCTAGTTGCGTCCTAGTTGCGTCCTGAGTGCGTGCCCTAGTTGCGCACAAGTAGCACCCTACTTGCGCCTTACTTCCACCCTACTTGCGCCATAGTTGCGCTTCAGTTGGGCACTATCTACGCCCTATTTGTACCCTAGTTGTGCCCTATTTGTGCCCTACTTGTGCCATATTTGCGCCCTAGGTGCGCCTTAGTTTTGGCCTAGTTGCGTCCTAGTTGCGCCCTAGTTGCGCCGTAGGTTTGCCCTAGTTGCGCCCTAGTTGTGCCCTGGTTGCGCCCCGGTTGTGCAGTAGTTGTACCCTAGTTGCGCCCTAGTTGTGTCCTGGTCGTGCCCCAGTTGCTCCCTAGTTGCGTCCTAGTTGTGCCCAAGTCGCGTCCTAGTCGTGCCCTAGTCGTGCCCTAGTTGCGCCCTAGTTGCGCCCTAGTTGCACCCTTGTTGCGCCCTAGTTGCGCCCTATTTGCGCCCTATTTGTACCCTAGTTGCGTCCTAGTTGCACCCTAGTTTCGCCCTAGTTACGCCCTAGTTGCAACCTAGGTGCGCCCTACTTGCACCCTAGTTGCACCCTTCTTGCGCCCTACTGGCGCCTACTTGCACCCTAGTTGGGCCTTAGTTGGGCACTAGCTACGCCCTAGTTGTACCCTTGTTGCGCCCTAGTTGCGTCTTACTTGTGCCATACTTGCGCCCTAGTTGCACCCTTGTTGCACCATATTTGCGCCCCAGTTGCGCCCTAGTTGCGTCCTAGTTGCGCCCTAGTTGCACCCTAGTTGTGCCCTAGTTGTGCCCTAGTTGCTCCCTAGTTGCACCCTAGTTGCACCCTAGTTGCGCCTTAGTTGCGCCCTAGTTGCGCCCTAGTTGCGCCCTAGTTGCACCCTAGTTGCACCCTAGTTGCGCCTTAGTTGCGCCCAAGTTGCACCCTAGTTGCGCCCTAGTTGCGCCCTAGTTGCGCCCTAGTTGCGCCCTAGTTGCACCCTAGTTGCGCCCTAGTTGCGCCCTAGTTCCGCCCTAGTTGTGCCATAGTTACGCCTTAGTTGCGCCCTAATTGCGCACTAAATGCACCCTACTTGCACCCTACTTGCGCCCTACTTGTGTCCTAGTTGCGCCTCAGCTGGACACTAGCTACGCCCTAGTTGTACCCTAGTTTCACCCTAGTTGCATCCTACTTGTGCCTTACTTGCACCCTAGTTGCGCCTTAGTTGCACCCTCGTCGCGTCCTAGTTGCACCTTAGTTGCGTCCTAGATGCGGCCTAGTTGCGCCCTAGTTGTGCCCTAGTTGCGCCCTAGTTACACCCTAGTTGCACCCTAGTTGAACCCTAGTTGAACCCTAGTTGCGCCGTAGTTGCGCCCTAGTTGCGCCCTAGTTGCGCCCTAGTCGCGCCCTAGTTGCGCCCTAGTTGCGCCCTAGTTGCGCCTTAGTTGCACCCTATTTGCGCACTCATTGCACCCTACTTGCGCCCTACTGGCACCCGACATGCGCCCCAGTTGTGCCTTAGTTGAGCACTAGCTAGGCCCTAGTTGTGTCCTAATTACGCGCTAGTTGCGTCCTACTTGTGTCCTGCTTGCGCGCTAGTTGCGCCTTAGTAGCGCCTTAGTTGCGCCCAACTTGCGCACTAGTTGCATTCCAGTTGGGCCCTAGTTGCGCCCTAGTTGTGCCCCAGTTGCGCTCCAGTTGCGTCCTAGTTGTACCCTACTTGCGCCTTAGTTGCGCCCTAGTTGCACCCTAGTTGCGCTCTAGTTACGCCTTACTTGTGCCCTTGTTGCGCCTTCGTTGCGCCCTAGTTGCGCCCAACTTGCACACTAGTTGTACCCTATTTGCGTCCTATTTACGCCCTAGTTGCGCCCTACTTGCGCCCTACTTGCGCCCTTCTTGCGTGCATCTTGTGCCCTACTTGCTCCCTAGTTGCGCCCTAGTTGCGCCCTACTTGCGCCATAGGTGCGTCCTAGTTGTACCCTAGTTGCAACCTAGTTGCGCCCTACTTGCGCCCTTATTACACCCTACTGGCGCCGTACTTGCGCCCTAGTTGCGCCTCAATTGGGCACTAGCTACGCCCTACTTGTGCCCTAGTTACGCCCTCGTTGCGTCTTACTTGCGCCTTACTTGCGCCCTAGTTTCACCCTAGTGGCGCCATACTTGCACCCTAGTTGTGTCCTTGTTGCGTCCTGAGTGCGCGCCCTAGTTGCGCACAAGTTGCACCCTACTTGCGCCTTACTTCCACCCAACTTGCGCCATAGTTGCGCTTCATTTGGGCACTATGTACGCCCTAGTTGTACCATAGTTGTGCCCTACTTGCGCCCTACTTGTGCCATTTTGTGCCCTAGGTGTGCCTTAGGTTTGGCCTAGTTGAGCCCTAGTTGCGCCCTAGTTGCGCCCTAGGTGCGCCCTAGTTACGCCCTAGTTGCGGCCTGGTTGCGCCCCGGTTGCGCCGTAGTTGCACCCTAGTTGCGCCCTAGTTTCGCCCTGGTCGTGCCCCAGTTGCTCCCTAGCTGCGCCCTAGTTGTGCCCAAGTCGCGCCCTAGTCGCGCCCTAGTCGCGCCCTAGTTGCGCCCAAGTTGCGCCCTAGTTGCACCCTTGTTGCGCCCTAGTTGCGCCCTATTTGCGCCCTAGTTGTACCCTAGTTGCGTCCTAGTTACACCCTAGTTGCGCCCTAGTTACGCCCTAGTTGCAACCTAGGTGCGCCCTACTTGCACCCCTTGCACCCTTCTTGTGCCCTACTGGCGCCTACTTGCACCCTACTTGCGCCTTAGTTGGGCACTAGCTACGCCCTAGTTGTACCCTAGTTGCACCCTAGTTGCGTCTTACTTGCGCCATACTTGTGCCCTAGTTGCACCCTTGTCGCACCCTAGTTGCGCCCCAGTTGCGCCCTAGTTGCGTCCTAGTTGCGCCCTAGTTGCGACCTAGTTGTGTCCTAGTTGTTCCCTAGTTGCGCCTTAGTTGCACCCTAGTTGCACCCTATTTGCGCCTTAGTTGCGTCCAAGTTGCGCCCTAGTTGCGCCCTAGTTGCGCCCTACTTGCGCCCTACTTGCGCCCTACTTGCGCCCTACTTGCGCCCTACTTGCGCCCTACTTGCGCCCTACTTGCGCCCTACTTGCGCCCTACTTGCGCCCTACTTGCGCCCTACTTGCGCCCTACTTGCGCCCTACTTGCGCCCTACTTGCGCCCTACTTGCGCCCTACTTGCGCCCTAGTTGCGCCTCAGCTGGGCACTAGCTACGCACTAGTTGTACCCTAGTTGCGCCCTAGTTGCATCCTACTTGTGCCTTACTTGCACCCTAGTTGCGCCTTAGTTGCACCCTCGTTGCGTCCTAGTTGTACCTTAGTTGCGTCCTAGATGCGGCCTAGTTGCGCCCGAGTTGTGCCCTAGTTGCGCCCTAGTTACACCCTAGTTGCACCCTAGTTGCACCCTAGTTGCGCCCTAGTTTCGCCCTAGTTGTGCCCTAGTTGCGCCCTAGTCGCGCCCTAGTTGGGCCCTAGTTGCGCCCTAGTTGCGCCTCAATTGCACCCTATTTGCGCACTTATTGCACCCTACTTGCGCCCTACTGGCACCCGACATGCGCCCTAGTTGTGCCTTAGTTGGGCACTAGCTAGGCCCTAGTTGTGTCCTAATTGCGCACTAGTTGCGTCCTACTTGTGCCCTGCTTGCGCGCTTGTTGCACCTTAGTAGTGCCTTAGTTGCGCCCAACTTACGCACTAGTTGCACCCTAGTTGCGTCCTGGTTGTGCCCTAGTTGTGCCCTACTTGCGCTCTAGTTGTGCCCTAGTTGCACCCTACTTGCACCCTAGTTGCGCCCTAGTTGCGCCCTAGTTGCGCTCTAGTTGCGCCATACTTGCGCCCTAGTTGCGCCTTCGTTGCACCCTAGTTACGCCCAACTTGCACACTAGTTGCACCAAAGTTGCGCCCTATTTGCACCCTAGATGCGCCCTAGTTGTGGCCTAGTTGCGCCCTACTTGCGTGCATCTTGTGCCCTACTTGCTCCCTTGTTGCGCCTTAGTTGCGCCCTACTTGCGTCCTAGGTGCTTCCTAGTTGCGCCCTAGTTGCACCCTAGTTGCGCCATTCTTGCGCCCTTATTGCACCAAACTTACACCTTACTGGCGCCGTACTTGCGCCCTAGTTGCGCCTCTGTTGGGCACTAGCTACGTCCTAGTTGTGCCCTACGTGCACCCTAGTTGCTTCTTACTTGCGCCTTACATGCGCCCTAGTTGCACCCTAGTTGCGCCATACTTGCACCCTAGTTGCGCCCTAGTGGCGCCCTGAGTGCGCGCCCTAGTTGCGTACAAGTTGCACCCTACTTGCGCCTTACTTCTACCCTACTTGCGCCATAGTTGCGCTTCTGTTGGGCACTAGCTACGCCCTAGTTGTACCCTAGTTGCGCCCTAGTTGCGCTCTACTTGTGCCCTGTTTGCGCCCTAGTTGTGCCTTAGTTTTGCCCTAGTTGCGCCCTAGTTGCGCCCTAGGTGCGCCCGAGTTGCGCCCTAGTTGCGCCCTAGTTGTTCCCTAGTTGTGCCCTAGTTGCGCCCAGGTTGCACCCTAGTTGAGCCCTAGTTGCCCCCAGTTGTGCCCTTATTGTGCCCTAGTTGCACCCTAGTTGCGCCTTAGTTGCAACCTAGTTGCGCCCTAGTTGCACCATAGTCGCGTCCTAGTCGCGCCCTAGTCGCGCTCTAGTCGCACCATAGTCGCACCCTAGTTGTGCCATAGTTGCGCCTAGTTGTGCCCTAGTGTCATCCTAATTGTGCCCTAGTTGCCCCCTAGTTGCGCCCTTGTTGCGCCCTTGTTGCACCCTCGTTGCACCCTCGTTGCGCCCTCGTTGCGCTCAAGTTGCGCCCTTGTTACGCCCTAGTTGTGCCCCACTTGTGCCGTAGTTGCTGCCTACTTGCGCCCTACTTGCGCCCTACTTGCGCTCTAGTTGCACCCTTGTTGCGCCCTAGTTGCACCCTTGTTGCGTCCTAGTTGCGCCCTAGTTGCACCCTAGTTGCGCCCTAGTTGCGCCCTAGTTACGCCCTAGTTGCACCCTAGTTGCGCCCTAGTTGCGCCCTAGTTGCGCCCTAGTTACGCCCTAGTTGCGTCTTACTTGCGCCCTACTTGCGCTCTAGTTGCACCCTAGTTGCGCCCTACTTGCGCCCTACTTGCGCTCTAGTTGCACCCTAGTTGCGCCCTACTTGCGCCCTACTTGCGCTCTAGTTGCACCCTAGTTGCGCCCTACTTGCGCCCTACTTGCGCTCTAGTTGCACCCTAGTTGCGCCCTACTTGCGCCCTACTTGCGCTCTAGTTGCACCCTAGTTGCGCCCTACTTGCGCCCTACTTGCGCTCTAGTTGCACCCTAGTTGCGCCCTACTTGCGCCCTACTTGCGCTCTAGTTGCACCCTAGTTGCGCCCTACTTGCGCCCTACTTGCGCTCTAGTTGCACCCTAGTTGCGCCCTACTTGCGCCCTACTTGCGCTCTAGTTGCACCCTAGTTGCGCCCTACTTGCGCCCTACTTGCGCTCTAGTTGCACCCTAGTTGCGCCCTACTTGCGCCCTACTTGCGCTCTAGTTGCACCCTAGTTGCGCCCTACTTGCGCCCTACTTGCGCTCTAGTTGCACCCTAGTTGCGCCCTACTTGCGCCCTACTTGCGCTCTAGTTGCACCCTAGTTGCGCCCTACTTGCGCCCTACTTGCGCTCTAGTTGCACCCTAGTTGCGCCCTACTTGCGCCCTACTTGCGCTCTAGTTGCACCCTAGTTGCGCCCTACTTGCGCCCTACTTGCGCTCTAGTTGCACCCTAGTTGCGCCCTACTTGCGCCCTACTTGCGCTCTAGTTGCACCCTAGTTGCGCCCTACTTGCGCCCTACTTGCGCTCTAGTTGCACCCTAGTTGCGCCCTACTTGCGCCCTACTTGCGCTCTAGTTGCACCCTAGTTGCGCCCTACTTGCGCCCTACTTGCGCTCTAGTTGCACCCTAGTTGCGCCCTACTTGCGCCCTACTTGCGCTCTAGTTGCACCCTAGTTGCGCCCTACTTGCGCCCTACTTGCGCTCTAGTTGCACCCTAGTTGCGCCCTACTTGCGCCCTACTTGCGCTCTAGTTGCACCCTAGTTGCGCCCTACTTGCGCCCTACTTGCGCTCTAGTTGCACCCTAGTTGCGCCCTACTTGCGCCCTACTTGCGCTCTAGTTGCACCCTAGTTGCGCCCTACTTGCGCCCTACTTGCGCTCTAGTTGCACCCTAGTTGCGCCCTACTTGCGCCCTACTTGCGCTCTAGTTGCACCCTAGTTGCGCCCTACTTGCGCCCTACTTGCGCTCTAGTTGCACCCTAGTTGCGCCCTACTTGCGCCCTACTTGCGCTCTAGTTGCACCCTAGTTGCGCCCTACTTGCGCCCTACTTGCGCTCTAGTTGCACCCTAGTTGCGCCCTACTTGCGCCCTACTTGCGCTCTAGTTGCACCCTAGTTGCGCCCTACTTGCGCCCTACTTGCGCTCTAGTTGCACCCTAGTTGCGCCCTACTTGCGCCCTACTTGCGCTCTAGTTGCACCCTAGTTGCGCCCTACTTGCGCCCTACTTGCGCTCTAGTTGCACCCTAGTTGCGCCCTACTTGCGCCCTACTTGCGCTCTAGTTGCACCCTAGTTGCGCCCTACTTGCGCCCTACTTGCGCTCTAGTTGCACCCTAGTTGCGCCCTACTTGCGCCCTACTTGCGCTCTAGTTGCACCCTAGTTGCGCCCTACTTGCGCCCTACTTGCGCTCTAGTTGCACCCTAGTTGCGCCCTACTTGCGCCCTACTTGCGCTCTAGTTGCACCCTAGTTGCGCCCTACTTGCGCCCTACTTGCGCTCTAGTTGCACCCTAGTTGCGCCCTACTTGCGCCCTACTTGCGCTCTAGTTGCACCCTAGTTGCGCCCTACTTGCGCCCTACTTGCGCTCTAGTTGCACCCTAGTTGCGCCCTACTTGCGCCCTACTTGCGCTCTAGTTGCACCCTAGTTGCGCCCTACTTGCGCCCTACTTGCGCTCTAGTTGCACCCTAGTTGCGCCCTACTTGCGCCCTACTTGCGCTCTAGTTGCACCCTAGTTGCGCCCTACTTGCGCCCTACTTGCGCTCTAGTTGCACCCTAGTTGCGCCCTACTTGCGCCCTACTTGCGCTCTAGTTGCACCCTAGTTGCGCCCTACTTGCGCCCTACTTGCGCTCTAGTTGCACCCTAGTTGCGCCCTACTTGCGCCCTACTTGCGCTCTAGTTGCACCCTAGTTGCGCCCTACTTGCGCCCTACTTGCGCTCTAGTTGCACCCTAGTTGCGCCCTACTTGCGCCCTACTTGCGCTCTAGTTGCACCCTAGTTGCGCCCTACTTGCGCCCTACTTGCGCTCTAGTTGCACCCTAGTTGCGCCCTACTTGCGCCCTACTTGCGCTCTAGTTGCACCCTAGTTGCGCCCTACTTGCGCCCTACTTGCGCTCTAGTTGCACCCTAGTTGCGCCCTACTTGCGCCCTACTTGCGCTCTAGTTGCACCCTAGTTGCGCCCTACTTGCGCCCTACTTGCGCTCTAGTTGCACCCTAGTTGCGCCCTACTTGCGCCCTACTTGCGCTCTAGTTGCACCCTAGTTGCGCCCTACTTGCGCCCTACTTGCGCTCTAGTTGCACCCTAGTTGCGCCCTACTTGCGCCCTACTTGCGCTCTAGTTGCACCCTAGTTGCGCCCTACTTGCGCCCTACTTGCGCTCTAGTTGCACCCTAGTTGCGCCCTACTTGCGCCCTACTTGCGCTCTAGTTGCACCCTAGTTGCGCCCTACTTGCGCCCTACTTGCGCTCTAGTTGCACCCTAGTTGCGCCCTACTTGCGCCCTACTTGCGCTCTAGTTGCACCCTAGTTGCGCCCTACTTGCGCCCTACTTGCGCTCTAGTTGCACCCTAGTTGCGCCCTACTTGCGCCCTACTTGCGCTCTAGTTGCACCCTAGTTGCGCCCTACTTGCGCCCTACTTGCGCTCTAGTTGCACCCTAGTTGCGCCCTACTTGCGCCCTACTTGCGCTCTAGTTGCACCCTAGTTGCGCCCTACTTGCGCCCTACTTGCGCTCTAGTTGCACCCTAGTTGCGCCCTACTTGCGCCCTACTTGCGCTCTAGTTGCACCCTAGTTGCGCCCTACTTGCGCCCTACTTGCGCTCTAGTTGCACCCTAGTTGCGCCCTACTTGCGCCCTACTTGCGCTCTAGTTGCACCCTAGTTGCGCCCTACTTGCGCCCTACTTGCGCTCTAGTTGCACCCTAGTTGCGCCCTACTTGCGCCCTACTTGCGCTCTAGTTGCACCCTAGTTGCGCCCTACTTGCGCCCTACTTGCGCTCTAGTTGCACCCTAGTTGCGCCCTACTTGCGCCCTACTTGCGCTCTAGTTGCACCCTAGTTGCGCCCTACTTGCGCCCTACTTGCGCTCTAGTTGCACCCTAGTTGCGCCCTACTTGCGCCCTACTTGCGCTCTAGTTGCACCCTAGTTGCGCCCTACTTGCGCCCTACTTGCGCTCTAGTTGCACCCTAGTTGCGCCCTACTTGCGCCCTACTTGCGCTCTAGTTGCACCCTAGTTGCGCCCTAGTTGCACCATAGTCGCGTCCTAGTCGCGCCCTAGTCGCGCTCTAGTCGCACCATAGTCGCACCCTAGTTGTGCCATAGTTGCGCCTAGTTGTGCCCTAGTGTCATCCTAATTGTGCCCTAGTTGCCCCCTAGTTGCGCTCTTGTTGCGCCCTTGTTGCACCCTCGTTGCACCCTCGTTGCGCCCTCGTTGCGCTCAAGCTGCGCCCTTGTTACGCCCTAGTTGTGCCCCACTTGTGCCGTAGTTGCTGCCTACTTGCGCCCTACTTGCGCCCTACTTGCGCTCTAGTTGCACCCTTGTTGCGCCCTAGTTGCGCCCTTGTTGCGCCCTAGTTGCGCCCTAGTTGCACCCTAGTTGCGCCCTAGTTGCGCCCTAGTTACGCCCTAGTTGCACCCTAGTTGCGCCCTAGTTGCACCATAGTTACAACCTAGCTGCGCCCTAGTCGCGCCCTAGTCGCGCCCTAGTCACGATCTAGTTGCGCCCTAGTTGTGCCCTAGTTGCACTCTAGTTGCACCCTATTTGCGCCCTTATTGCACCCTACTTGCCCCCTAATGGCACCCTTCTTGCGCCCTAGTTGTGCCTTATTTGGGCACTAGCTAAGCCCTAGTTGTGCCGTAATGGCGTCCTAGTTGCGTCCTACTTTTGCCCTACTTGCGCGCTAGTTGCGCTCTAGTTGAGCCATTGTTGCGCCCAACTTGCACACTAGTTGCACCCTAGTTGCGCCCTAGTTGCGCCCTAGTTGTGCCCTAGTTGCGCCCTAGTTGCGCCCTGGTTGCGCCCCCGTTGCGTCCTAGTTG
>SZWC01009629.1:51532-69459 GCA_023375785.1 Penium margaritaceum
TTGCGGACGTGTAAAAGTGCAGACGAGTTGTCAGCTGTTGTCAGTGACAACAGCTGAACCACGGTGAGCAAACCTATCATGGTCTTCCAAAAGTGACTGTGGGTACCCTCTAAGGGCTGACCATTATGGGCTGACCATCATGGTCTGACCATCGTGGGCTGACCATCGTCATCGCTTACTGCACGCAACCCCGCTCTCGGAGGACGATGAGGAACAAACCTTTAAACAACAGACTCGGATCATCCGACACCTCTGCCACCATTCCACACCTTCTGGATGAAGCCCCATCGGAGGGCGCTTTCAGCAACAGTCATCGACGGCGCAAGCAGCTGGCTCTGAGTGCCCAGCTCCAAGTCCACGTCGTTGGGTCCATGCGAAGGACCGCCGTCCACCTTGCTTGACAGGGGGGCGGACTTGCTGCTGTCCACTGCGGACGCCATGATGGCTTGCTCGCCTGCTGGCTCGATGGCTTGCTGGCTTGCTGGCTGGCTGGCTCGATGGCTTGATGCGTCGCACAGAGGGAAGCAAAAGCTTTCGAATTTGTCAGTAAGAGACGGATGGAGGCGTCACAAGGATTGTCCGATGAAGCGGAAACAAAATGATGGCCTGATGACAGAAAGCTCGTCAAGTTAGCACTAGTTCCGAAAAGATGACGTCGTCGTTGCGGAGAGGAACCTATGTCCGCACGCCAGGACGGCAAGAATGGTGTGACAAGGAGACACATTTGCAAGCAACGTCGGTCATGCACACTTTCTCTATTGTCTCCACTAACAGTAAGGGATTACAAACTTAACAATATAAATCTGACATCAACATATTCTGATGCTTGGAAACATATGCACACTTCCACAACATCAACATAGGCAAAAAATACTATGAGTCAGACAGCGACAAACTCAAGTGTCTTAATGACAAAACACAGCTGAATCTCATCGTTAAATGGTAACTGATCTGTTTTTCACATGATGAAACACAACTGTGGGAGGCATAGTTGGGATCTTGGTCATTTGCTACACATAACATCGTACATTACAAGAACATGTTTCCAACTGAGATATCTCTCAAAAAAGACCAACTATCACCCCAATAACAAATAATATCATGGGAAACATTGGAAACAATATTAACAAGTTCCATAGAAACAAAGCAAGGATCAAATGGCAACGTGTGAGACGAAAGCTAAGAACATGGAGGAAAAGCAAAGAATTTTTAAAATATCTTGTCTGCTTCAAAAAACGAATTCAATGATGTGTGGTGGTAAATAATAAAGATAAATATAAAGAAAAAATATCCATGATAGCTTATTTCTTCATTTTCTATACCATTATTCTTGAACAACAAAGACAGTGTAAGAGAATGGAAACCACATAATCCTTGCTTTCAAACCCTTTTCAAGCCAAAAGACAAAGCAAATACTTATTTTCAACAAATCAACCTCATTTCGCGACAAAAAATCGTTAAAATCCTTCAAATATCTCAATTTTATAAGCATGAAAGTTGTCTTCAATACTTGTACACCTATGTATGCACTCTCCTTCAAAATTCACTTACAATTAGAGGCTGAATGTCACTCTTTTGGTACATCAAACACCAGCTTCACTTTGATTTACAATATGAACATGTTCTCGCTGATGTTCATTCTACTTGAAACTTTCAGTGACAACATGAGATGTAAAGACGAAAAAAGATTTCCTTAGCTACCTTACTCCAGGTGAGACCATATATAAGAGTCTTCATCCAATCATATTCGTGAAAAGATTTACCTCTTCTAAAAGGGATGTACAAAAAACATGCACCATACAAATAAACGTAAAAATTGATACAATAGAAAAATAATTTAATCATAGATTTGACGAGACTTCATTTCTTACATTGAAAATGAAAACAAATAAGGTTTACTTTCAATTCACCCACGGTAAGATGCTAACATTTTAATTAATAAATAGGAACAAAATGGTGAATGCATCAAAGTGGATCACTTTCTTCACCTAAAGTATTTGACATTGTTGGAAAAAAACTTACTTTACTTCCTATTAAGTAATGGAAATAATATCTATGATGAATCGTAAAAAACCTTGATCATTCTACACGACTCATAAAGCAACTTCAGTATTTTGATTACTTCTTTCCTCGTCGTCTTTTCACTATGGTATCCAGTGAAAAACATATATGTGGTAAAAAGGATTTCTATTACATTTGAGAACAAATATTTTAAGGGTATTCAAGTTATCATCGAAGATATTCATGGGAAAAAAACTAGACAAAAAAATGAAACGTAGATCACGTACTGAAAACAAGTTAGTCATATAATACATTTCAACATGAAGACTAATCATCAAACATCAATGCCCACAGAGAAACATTTTCTCCATGCCATTTGCAATGGGAACATATTATCTTAATGGGAAATGTAAACCTACATTTCCCATTAAGATAATATGTTCACATTCATTTAATGAAAAGAAAATCCTTGAATTTCACATGATGTTTAAGCCATCAACATTGTGTTCCTCGTACATATCGCAATAATGAATGAAACAAAAATCCTTCAATTTCACATGATGTTTAAGCCATCAACATTTGTTTCCAACATAAGTCATGTTGGAATTGGGACTGGGTGCAGCAAGGGCTAGGCCCCTTGCTTTGCAGGATCTTTTTGTGTGCAGCAAGCTAGCAGACACGTCAGCAGCTCAGCATGTACCATAGAAAGTGACACATGTGAAACTGACAACGGAAATGGAATCTTGATTGATTCTTAATGTAAAAGTATGGTACATGAAAAGTACAGCCTAACAGAGGCTATGTGCAAAGCTCAGCCACTGCTCCTGGCCCGCGCAGGGGCAACACCTTGCTAGGCCATGATGGCCGTCGACGCAAGGGTCTTGGTCCAGTACCGTCTTCCAGGTTGACTGGCCTCCACGTAGTCAGGGCATCCTCCTCCCAGGCTAAGAGAGTCCTGCCAGGCTTACAGGGGTCTTCAGGGCGAGCTCCAGCAGAGTCTTGGTCTGAGGCGCTTCCAGATGCTTAGTGCTGAGGCAAAACAAAGGCGTAGTCATGGACTCCTCCTGAGATACTGAGAAGTGCCAGGGTCGTCGCCTTTTATACTTGCGGCTCTGGCAAGTTGACTGCCTTACCTTGATGGAGAAGCTTCCTCAGACTCACGGTGAAGTTTCACCGTAACCGTGGTTCTCGAATCCTGGAGCTCCTCACGGAACTATGACAGCCGTAGATCTTCGTAGCCGTAATACTCGCATCCTGACGATCCTCTCAAATCAGTGAGAACCGTAGATCTCTGTAGCCGTAATACTCGCATCCTGATGGTCCTCTCAGATCAGTGAGTACCGTAGATCTCCGTAACCGTAATCCTTGCGTTCTCGCTCGCCACGCAGCCAGTCCAAGTGGCAAGCAGAGAGGCACGTTGAGTCGTGGCCACGGGCTGCCTGTGCAGACGGTCTCCTCTAGGAGCTCTCACAACGCCTCATGTCAGAGGTCTAACCAGGTCTGACTGTATCTGACTGCGACGCTTTGTCGTGTTGCGCAGCTGCTGGTCCCCGCCTTCTAGGAGGCATGCGCAATGGCTTGCGCATGCAACACACTCTATTTTACAAACCAGGCCCTTTAGGCCTGAGTGCCAGAATGAATCTGGCCTGTACAAAAACAAACTGTGCACAGCTCCGCTCCCAAAAACCACTGAGAAAATTCACGATTCGCCTATCATTGTCCAATTGCGGATCCGACTGCGCCATATCGAAGCATAAAACCAGCGCAGTCATCGCATCCTCCAACACTCCCCCTCAATGGGTGCATTGGTGAAGGACTTTTCTCAGGCGTGGGTGCCGCCGAAAAAAATCCGCGAGAGACTCCCAAAAAATCTCATCGAGAAACTAGAGCTGAGACTCTTCCTCGGTGATGGGTTGGTGAAGAAAAGCCTTGGAGTCAGCTGCCGTATCAAAGAAAAAGTTGTTTTCCTCAATTTCACGGTGTTCGGGTGCCCGGGATAGAAAAGGTCCTGTTTTCGGGTCCGTCCCACTTGATTCCAGAAAATCCAGAAAACCAAAAATGTCCGGGTCAAGTTCAGGCCACACCAAAAAATTCCCGGTTGCTTCTTCCGAAAGCAAACTCCTTGGTGGCCTGTATGCCTGACGGTCCGCATGTTCATTCTTCCCCTCCGGAACCTTCCCCGTCCCGTCGTGCTGCTGGAGAGTTGGAGACACCTTTGTAGTGCCCTCAAAAAAAAAAATTGGTGCCTCCACAGAACCCTGGGTCGCTGGCGCCATATATGTTGCGCCTCCATGGTGAAGAAGTCTCACTATGCCGTTTTCAGTTGCGTCACTACGATTAGCTCCAGTCACAGCCGTAGAACTCGTTGACGTCAGCTGCTTGACCAGCTTCTGTTCTTCCCGTACGCGAGTTTATGTCTCGGTGACCCGGTTCTTGCTCAAATTGTCCGGTGACGCTGTCGTAGCCGAGCTTGTCCCGAGATTGTTTTTTCCCTCCGTGAATCTGCGCGATTCTTCACGGGTAAGGCCCGTGTGGTTGACGCAGGTAGCTGTCGAAGTGAGATTAGCTGTCGCGTATGCAAGGAGGCACCTCGCGCAGCTTGAAACCACTGTCGACAAGCCTGCTCCGTCGATGGCTGTCGAGGGCTTGTCTTGCTGTCCGCCGTTTTTTCTTTTGCTCGGCGAAGGTTGTCGTCGTCGTTTAGCTTCACCGGTGTCTTCTCGAGGTCGTGCGAGGCCAACCAGGTCCTCGCACTCCCCGTCGGCACCTGTCGCTCGAGCTGCGAAGGCATCCCCGTCGGCTAGCGAGCCTGCTGCGCAGGCTGCTTGTGCAGCATCCCATGCTCCTACGCCAGCTGTTGCGGCCGCTGTCGCGCTCCCTGCTGCCGCTCCGTTCCGCGACCACAGTCGCATGGTCGCTTTTCTCCTTTTTTTCTCCATGCGAGCATGGCAACGAGCAGCAGCGTCATCGAGATGCTCCCTTCTTGCTTTTTAACTAAAACGGCCTGCGACATCACGCGGGTAGTCTCTGTGTCCTCCGAGACCAGAGGACAGAATTAGGTCCACTGTCTTAGCTGACCTATTACAGTCCCTACTGGTGTTGAAATATTGTCGTTGCTTGGGATCACCCGGAGCTTCCTGTTGTAAATCCTCAATCCTTCCAGTGCTCCCCCTCTCTGCTACAGTGGTCACCTCCTCTCCCACTTGCACCATAAAACAAGTGAAACTGGTCTGAACGCCGAACGAGGCATCGATGGCGCGCCGCCTGATTTTCCACTTCCGCGTGCCGTTGTCGTCGCCATTTTTCAGGTCGTACTGTGAGAATGCACTTGCCGTAAGTCCACATTGTTGTGAACAACGGTAGAAAACATCCTTTGGGAGGCTTTTTGTCAAGAAATCCGCAGCTTGCTTTGTCCCGGGCACATGGACGAGTTGAATCGTGCTGTCTTGCACTTTTGCGCAGATCTAGTGCCCGCGGATGTCGATGTGCTTGGTCCGACCGTGAAACTTAGTCGAATTCGCCAAGTCAATTGCGAATTTGTTGTAAAAAAAATGACCGTTGGCTTCTCCAATGGAAAGCCGATGTCTTTGAGGAGGTTGCATAGGTATGTGACCTCTTGCGTAGCCGAGGTGGCAGCCACATACTTAGCTTCTGCAGAGCTCAGTGTGATGAGGTTCTGCCGCTTGCTTGTCCACGACACCGCTCCTCCACCGAGCAGACACACGAAACCTGTAGTCCTGCGTCGGTCCTCCTCAGTTCCTCCGAAGTCAGCATCCACATAGCACCGTAGTCCGAGATCACGTTCGGTGCCGTAGTTGAGACTGGAATTTTGTGTGGTCCGGAGGCATCCGAGGGCTCGGTCAAGCTCGTTGCACGCCGCCTCAAAGCATGTCTCATTGCCGCGTGCGAGGTTGCTTACAACAAACTGTACATCCGGCCGTATGCAACTTGCGGCGTGCATCAAAGAACCCACTCTGCTACGGTAGCTTGACTCATTTCTTCCCCTTGGTCCCTCATGCTTCAGCTGCTGCTGAGTGAGAGGGGTTGGCACGTGCCGTTCAAGCACGTGAAATCGCTCACAGACCTTTGTGACATAGGTCTGTTGGCTCAACCCAAGAGTCTTGGTCGTGCTGTCTCGCTTGATGTTCATACCAAGGTAAGTTTTGAAGCTCGGCATGAGTGTGACGTTGACCTCTTTTGCCATGGCTGCTGCTGTGGCATCAATAACGTCTGCCGATGGGCCAAAGATCAAAATGTCGTTGACACAAACCAGGACGTAGCAGTTGGGTCTCTCCTCTGCTGATGGCTTGTGGAGAAAAAGGTAGTCGTCGTATGCCGATGGGTGGAAGTTGAGGGACTCCAAAAGGCTTTGGAGCTTGCGGTACCACAGAAGTGGACTTTTCTTCAGGCCGTACAAACTTTTGACTAGTTTGCACGCCCGTCCGCTCCCATCATCGTAACCCTCCGGTTGCTTCATGAACACTATCGTGTCCATTTCTCCATGCAGAACCGCGTTCTTGACGTCGAGTTGCTGCACCTCATAGTCCATCACTGCTGCGACTGCCAGCATGATGCGAGCTATGGTGTAGCGACTCACAGGGGCGTACGTCTCAAAAAAGTCTTTTCCCTCCGCTTGCGAGAAACCCTTTGCCACCAATCGTGCTTTGAATTTGTTGATGCTCCAATCAGCCTTCGTCTTGATGCGGAAGACCCACTTGACTCCAACGGGTCGAGAGCCTGGTGGTAGCTCAACGAGCTCCCACGTTCCTTGCTCCATGAGACTTGCGTACTCCGCATCTAGTGCAGCTTTCCACTCAGCTGCATGCTCTCCACTGAGAGCTTCCTTCAGAGTCCTTGGCTCTAAGGGCAGCTCTTTGGCCGATGTCAGAAGGGTAGTGAGATGAGTGGTTGTGAAGTCTGCAAGAACTTTTGCATCCTCTTTGTACAATGAGCATGCTGTAATGGCCATATTGTGCTCCTCCTCCCCCTCTCTGCTTTTTGCTGCTCCATCTGCTGCTGCAAGAGGCGCGTGAAACGCCTCGTGTGGACGCTACTTGGAGGATGGAGCTGCCGCGGCACCTGAGGACCATCCTTCACAGGAACAGCCTCAGCTTCGCAAACTCGTACCTCAGCCGTCTCGTGATTTTGGGGGATGCCTACAAGGTGGTCTCCCTTGAGGGGCATACGCGCGCCCACTGCCTCCTCATGCGTTTGATACAGATGCAGAAGGGTGAGTGGGTCTGGTGTTGCATCTTCTTCCCTCAAAGACTCGTTGTAGGAGTCGTAGAAGGTCTGGAGGAAATCTGGAGCATTCTTTTGCTTTTTCTCCCATGCTTGTCGCGTCAGATTCTCAAAGAAGATGGCGTCACGGCTGACTTTCATCCGTTGCGAGTCCACTTTGTAGAACTCCCAGCCCTTCATGTTAGGGCTCTGTCCAAGGAAAACTCCCCATGATGCCTTGTCAGCCAGCTTCTTGCGGCGCTCCTTTGGTACATGGAAAAGTGCCATGCAGCCAAAGGTCCTCAGCATAGTGACGTCAGGCTTGTCACCATGCCATGCCTGAAATGGAGTCATGTCAGGCAATGACACGTGCGGTACGCGATTGCGCACCCAGAATGCTTGCCGTAGCGCATATGGCCACCAATTGCTGCTGAGTTGAGCGCGAAGAAGCAAGACCTTCAGAGTCTCCTGCATCGTGTGGTTGGCACTTTCAGCCACACCGTTCTGTCACGGCGTGTAGGCCGTTGAAAACTGTTGTACGATATCCATGCCTTCTAGACGATACATGAACTCTGCGCTCGTATACTCCCCGGTACTATCTGAGCGCAGAACTTGCAGCTTCGCATTACTTTGTCTCTCTGCCATCGCCAGCCACTTGAAGAAATAGGTAGGAGCCTCATCGCGCGTGCAAAGAGGGTAGCTCCACACGAACCTTGTTGTGTCATCAACAAACAGAAGGAAGTATCGATGCCCGCCGTAGATGATGGCTGATGGCAATGGTCCGCAGATGTCTGTGTGGACCAGCTTCAACTTTTGGTTGACGTCGCACTTGGTCGCAGGAGGGAACATCTGCCGAGGAATCTTTGCACGGATGCAGTCCTCGCATGGCTGCGTAGCATCACTGCTTCCACTGTCCTTGATGTCAAGGCCGTTGACCTGCTCCTTCTCGTGCATTGATTGCACAAGTTGATTGCTGACGTGACCCAATCGTTTGTGCCACATAGTCAGGTCTACACCAGAAGCCTGGTGGAGACTTGCTGCTGCGAAGGGCGACTTGAGGTCGTCATGAGCTGACGGACGAAGGTCCAACTCGATCATGCCGTGAGGTAGGAGGCGGCCTTCCGCATAATTCTCGCCTTCACGGCTCTTCAAAGCAACGTGCTGCGCGTTGCTGACGATGCGTGCTCCTCTCTTCATTAGCTGCCCCAGAGAGAGGAGGTTCACTACAATCTCAGGTATGAACAGCACGTCTCCAAGCTTGACTTGGGCACCCTAGTACCCTGTCAATGTCACTTGCCCTTTTCCCAGCACTGGCACTTGCTTGTTGTTTGCGACTGTGACGTAGCCCTTGGAGTAGGGGAGGAGTTCATGGAGGCAGGCCTTGTCCAAGGTGATGTGGGATGTGCACCCACTATCCAAGTACCAGACATAGGTTGAGAGTTGAAACACAGATCCAGTGTAGTCATACAGCTTGCCTCCGCCTCCCTCCTTTGTCTGCTTCTCTGGCCTCTTCTCTTGCTTCTCACTTGATTTTGCTTGGTTACCACTCTTCTTCTCCCCCTATCCTCCTGATTTGTTGTCTTGCCTTTTTCGTCTTGCTTGCTCCTCGTCTTGCAAGCGCTTTCTGCATTCCCTCTTCATGTGCCCTGGCTTGCCAGAATAATGGCACTCGAATGCAGGGCGCGTTCGTGGCCGCTGGTCACGCGAGCTGTGCGAGCTTCTGTTTGGCTTGGATTAGGCAGATGACTGGGACAAGACCGACTTCATCGGTGGATGGCTCTTCCTTGACTGTTGAGTTGAGCTGAATGTAGCGCTAACCCCTTGGTACGTGGCGTTACTAAAAATCTTTTCCTTTTCTTTTGCCAACTCGCGGTCACGTTGCTCAGTGAGGAGCATCTTGTAGATGTATGCTTCAGTCAGGTTGGTCTTGTACTTGAACTTAAGCACCTTACGCACATCGTCCCAGTCCCCAGTTAGGCCGTTGAGGAGGAACGTCACAAAGACGGGCTCCGACACTGTTGCGTCCGTCACTACGAGCTGGTCACGCACGGACTTGGCTTGGTTGATGTATGCTTCAATGCTATCAAAGCTGTTGAGGCTGATGTGTGACAGCTCTGTCAGGAGGTGGGATTTTAAGGTGGAATCTCCCGCCATTAGGTCCTGACGAGATAGGACCGCGCTTGCTTTGCCGAATCTTCCGTGTCCTTGTACATCCGGATGGCTTGTTAAATGCGGGCGATCAACTGGTTGTCCAACATCACGAATGCAGCTTGGTTGAAGTAGTTGTACTCTGCCACCACCTGTGGTGGCGACCCCAAGGGTGGAGGTGCCTAGTACCCGGTGTAGAACTTCCAAATGCCATGAATCTGGGCAAACTGCTTAAACTTGTGTGCCCAATGAGGGAAGTTCTCTCCATCAAATTGATGAATCTTGATCTTATGCAGCTGCAAGGCTGCGGCAACTGGGGGCACGGCGTCCTCAAGACCTTGGTATGCCTTGCCTTGTGGAGGCAATTGGGGGCCTTGCACATGGCATTGCTGCTGCATGTGTGCTGCTAGATGGACTTGGAGTGGTGGTGCTGCTGGTACCACAACTGGCTGGGCCATGTAGCCTTGTGGCATGGGTGCCTGCTATGCTGGTTGATGTTGTGCCGTAGGTGGCACCACAGGAGCAGCTTGAGGCTATTGAGCTACAAACTGGTGCGACATTCCTCCTTCAGCAGGTGCCACATGATGCACCTGTGAAGGAGCTGCTGGTGGCACAACAGGAGGAGGGCTTACACGAGGCATATGAGTAGATGATGCATGAGATGCTTGTTGCCACTACATCTGTTGCTGTTGTTGCTACTGTTGAAGCTGTTGTTGCTCAAGCTGCTGCTGTTGTTGAAACCACACCAATTGCTGCTGCAGTTGAGCAATCTGGGCAGCTTGTGCCGCATGTGACTGCTCCAGTTGATGTGTGTGAGATGCACGTGCGGCATGCGTCACCTGCTCTTGTTGTCGAAGGAGGTCTTGTGCTCCAATCTGCTGCCTCAATGCATCCCTTTTGTGCTCCACAGCTTGGCGAGCTGCGGCTTCTTGTAATGCCATGCGTTGTGCCTCTTCAGCTTGGCGTTGCGCATGGTCTACGACATGGCTTCCTTGTTCCTGACCCATGCGCAAATCATGCAAAACATAGTTCTCATCAAGAGCGGGAGAACCTGCCCTTTGATCCTCTGCCTCCATGTTGCTCATGGTCTCTTGATGCTTTTGTCTTGTGCAGGCCGAACGTCGTGAAGGGTCGGTCGCGCTGCACGTTTAGGAGAAGTCGCACGTTGCTCCTCCTGGAGCTTGTATAAGGATGGTGAAGAGCTTCTTCACCGATCCGCTCTGCTGCTGGTGCCGCTAGACTAGCCAAACACAGAGCCTAGTGCTCTGATACCATGTTGGGATGCGTAGGTGTGTAGCAAGGACTAGGTTCCTTGCTTGACATGATCTTTTCTCGTGCAGCAAGCTAGCAAATAGATCAGCAGATGAACTTTGGAAACTCAATGTGACAGCGGAAGAAATCTTGCTTGATTCCAAAGTATAAGTATGGTACATGAAAACTAGAGCCTAACTAAGGCTACACATGAGCTCCACCACTGCTCCTGGCCCACACAACGGGCAACGCCTTGCTAGGCCGTTAAGGCCGTCGATGCAAGGAGTCTTGGTCCAGCACCGTCTTCCAGGTAGGCTGGCCTCTAGGTAGTCAGGGCTTCCTCCTTCCCAGGCTGGCAGAGCTCTGCCAGGCTTACAGGGGTCTCTAGGGCGGACTCCAGCAGAACCTTGGTCTGAGGCGCTTCCAGATGCTTAGTGCTACAAAGTCGTGAAACAAAAGACGAGTCCCACTGAGATACATGAGCTCCACCACTGCTCCTTAACGGCCTAACAAGGCGTTGCCCCTTGCGTGGGCCACGAGCAGTGGTGGAGTTCATGTATCTCAGTAGGACTCGTCTTTTATGTCACGACTTTGCAGCACTTAGCATCTAGAAGCGCCTCAGACCAAGGTTCTGGTGGAGCCCGCCCTGGAGACCCCTATTAGCCTGGCAGAGCTCTGCAAGCCTGGGAAGGAGGAAGCCTTGACTATCTGGAGGCCAGCCTACCTGGAAGATGGTGCTGGACCAAGACTCCTTGCATCATTGTCCTTAACGGCCTAGCAAGGCGTTGCCCCTTGTGTGGGCCGGGAGTAGTGGTGGAGCTCATGTGTAGCCTCAGTTAGGCTCTAATACTCATGTACCATACTTTTACTTTGGAATCAAGTAAGATTTCTTCCGCTGTCACATTCAGTTTCCAAAGTTCATCTGCTGATCTGTTTGCTAGCTTTCTGCACGATGAACGATCCTGTCAAGCAAGGAACCTAGTCCTTGCTACACACCTACGCATCCCAACAAGTTGAATAGCTCTTAAGAAATTATTGGAGGCATCTTAAGCAATCACTTTCTCTTTCAATGACCATCCCTCGAAAAAACATCTTCATAGAACGTTCATGTTCTTATTCATCATTCAATCTAAGTAATGCACATACTTTAAGATACATTTCATTCTTCACTATTGAGGTGCCTTTTAAATGGTTTTCAAATTCATCTAGTGATATCTTACAAATCGTGAAAAGATAAACCAACGTAAACAAGCCAAAAAAAAGTAGCGAATGACATGAAGGGTGAAACTTGAATTGGTGGTGTTTTGTCTAAGTGAAATGCAAAAGATTAGTTTTTTAATCTAATTGTAATCCTCCATAAATGAAAGTCTTAATGAAAAAAAAAATTAATGAATTGCTTAGAATTTTTGAAACCATGAAAGTGTCTCTAATCAAAGCAAACTTTACAATAATAAAGACCTTTTAAAGTAGAGCAAACATTATGATGTTTGATACCGCTTATCAGATTATTTGAATCATCTTACATTAAGTAAGTTATGAACATATTTTGCAACCATTTTATGGTACACACCAAATAAGAGACATTTCAAATGAAAATCAACTCAATAATCATAATAAAATTTATCAAATTTTCTTTTATAAGAAAGAAAGCATAATCTTTACGAAAAAAATTCAAATTATGTTTAAGTTGAACATACACTTAAACATGTTGATAGGGGAACGGACAGAAATTCCATAGCCTCCGACCATACAAATGTAAAACCTTTCTCTTATTGCCCAATTTTTGCCTCTAGAAAGCAATCCACATACACAATTCCCATAAAACAAGTTATTTCCAGAAAGTATTTGAAAAAAATCAATATGATGAATAATATTGTCATAGTCGAAAAACAGGTTAAAAAAGAATCATAATGAGAATACTTTTCATTTGAAGGGGCGAATAAGACGTTTAACACGTCCTCTTAATCCTTTATCATTGATTGAAAAACATTGGTCTTAAATATTCAAATACGCCTTGAAAATGTTTCAAAATACATAAACGGAATATTCAAGGGTAAAAATACGCTTGATTTTAAGAAAATCTACATTCATGACCAAGCCCTTCATGGAAACATGAAGGAATTCGGACATTTCCATTTTTATCAAAGATACATTTGCGGCATGTGAATTAAATAATTCTCTTTTACTCTTTTTGGGCTACACATAGGAAAAATTCCCACATCATCTTTCAACAAAACTGCTATTAAGAATTGATAAAAGTTTTACATAAGTGACAGAATGAGTAAGTCTTTTTTCATAATAACTACTTTTATCAAGCATGACAAGAAACGAATTGAGCATTTTACCATACATTTTAGCGTCAAAATGACTATGAATTCTTAGTTTGAAATCACATAATTCTATTGAATTCTCTTTGAAGGTATTTTGTGCAAGAGTATTTGGTGTATTTTCACTTTTATGAAGCCTCATGTTGAATGAAGTAGTAAGCTTTCTAACAAGGATTCTAGGAAACATACAATTTGCCAAATCATATTTGATGAACACATAAATTGAGAATTGATGCTACTTTAATATAAATTTTGTTCGAGTGAGGCGATAACTGTTTTGGCTTGAGCGGGGCATAGTCGGTTTCACTTTTTCAAACGTCCACATGAAGTTCCAGATTTTAGTGTGATTTACCAGGAAATATTAAATGCGAAATATTTTAATGTATTCGTAAGATCAATCCTAGATTTTTTATCTTTAAGGGCATGTTAAGGCCCTATACGTGTACAAATGGTATTATGTAAAAGAAAGGTGGGACTACCTCGACCAACTTAGTAGAATCATTTCTAAGGCTTGACAACTTTACATATATTTCTTACAAAGCAACCTCGGAGAGTAAAAAGCCTACAAGGTTTGCATAAGTCATTCTACAAACATCAACAAAGTCATCTTAATCACATGCAACCTCGTGGAGGATTTACTACATCATTGTCCTCACTTCTGATGTTCGACAACACATTACTACATCAATTGTTGGAACCATTGAGAGAGCGACTTTTAATGAAGGTTCTTAAAATTCCTAGACCACCAATTGAACTACCAACGAGAGTAATGTTATAAAAGGGAGTACCAATTGTGGCTCTTGTGACTAATTCTTATCTCTTCAACTCCATTGTATTAGCATCGACTATTCTACACATTTTTGAGCAACTTGGTCTTAACGCCAGACCAACACCTCGGTGGTGATGGATGTTCTTAAAGGTTCCCACTGATGACGTAGCAACTGTAGTAGTGTTTTGCTACCATGGGGAGGAAGTTTCTTACATCTTGAAGGCCTATTGACTTTGAAGAATTCGGAATCGCTAATAATCTTCTTAAAAGGCTGGACGCCTAGAAAGATGTTGCACATAATATGCGTAAGGCTTTGTGAGATTTCTATTCCTAGGCTACTCATAGGCTGTTGGTAAGCTTGTGCATGGTTCTTCTCCACTTTGTACTCTTTTAATTTAATCAAAGCTTGCGCATTCATTTCTTGACTATTGTTCAAGCATTGCTCGGAACACCAAAGGTCTAGGCACGACAGCAAGGTCGCCCAACCTTTGCTATGGTCGTCCGAAATCCCAACAGATTATAACATGGGAAAGAATCATTTGGTAGTATCTCCTTTGAGTAAGAATAAACAAAAACAAATCAATATTTTGGAACATGTTAAAGAATAGAAAGATTATCTATTACTTGCATATGAATTTCATAATTCTATCCCAGTGTCATAGAAGGAAGTTTGTGTAGAATCTTTTCAAATACATTAACTAATATTGAGCCATTTTTTCAATGAAGAAGTGACCTTTCCTACAAGGACTATTGAAATGTAACATTTTCACCCGTTGAAACAATGTCCATCTTTAAAAATGCACCAGTTTTGAACTTCATGTTACTAATACTACAAATTGAATTATAAATGGCTGAGAAAAGGTGTTGAACCTATAAAAACACAATCATATACCTCATTGGAAGTTTACTCTTCCAATAATGAGATGGTGTTTTCCTTATGTAATGTCACTTTACTAAATGAAACAAGCCGTATGTGTTATCCCTTTTGTCTTCAGATTATTGAAATGTGCGTAATTTTTTTTTGCTATTGATGCATAAATAAATATATATTCCGTTATTTTAATTTTGTTCAGCTTTTTTATGTTCATGTTTTAAGAAAATGAGTATTCATATGATTTTGACGCAATGAAAGTATTCAAAGCATTAAGAGGAACATTCGGTTGACTTTTTATGGTTTTTTCTTATGAATTCTTATAAGTTCTTTAACGAATATTATGGAAAATACATTTGAAACTTTTTTCCAAACGTTTTTAATGGCAAGATGGTTCACAAATGAAAAAATGAAAGTGAAACTATCGTTTTGTAAATCAATGTTAGAAGGACTAAAGTATTAAAAACAAAGGAAGTAAATTTTTAGTGAGAAACAAAGAAATCATAGCATGATTCCTCATGAATTCGTCTCATTTCGTCCGTTTTTTACACATTTTTCATTATTACTTGAAAAATATAATGTAATGCATAGTTTTGTCATACAAATTCAAAAATGAAAATGGAGAATAACTTTATATCAGTGTTTAGTATGTTTTTGCTCATATTCAAAAATATATTTTCATATAGTTTTTCTACGATGTTTTCAAATGAAGTTTGTTTTTATTTTTCCTGATGAATAGAAATTAATCACTTAAACCTTGTTATGTGAAGTTTTCTCTGCTCATATTGTTGATGCATTTTAATGGGAAGTGACTTATGTTTCGTAATTGCTAGAAGAAAAATTGGTCATCAAATGTTTTTTAACACATTTAACAATGTTTGCCAGGTTTTATTTCATCTTTGAAAATCCAATTTATTTTACTATATTCCCCTTTGTGGGCTTATGAAATTATTCTTTTCTATTTTTTGTAATGTCATCGTTGTGTTTTTTTGTAGAAAGGAAAAAACATCAATGTTCATCATGGAATTTGATTTTTTCCATCTATGGTAGATTGATCACATTCACGGTTTTGTGGTGTTTATATTATTTCATATATTTCTTTGATCATTTTCACTATTCATTTAAGAACATTGAAATTTAAATTTTTGGATAGATGAATATCTTTTTTTAATTTGAGACTTCATACATGATTTTTGAAGATGTTAATACCGACATCAATATTCAATGAGATACTTGTTAGAATGGTTAGTATGAATTACAAAAAATTGTTCCTTTTATTATGTTTTGACCAAAAATGGAGTGTTTGTTGTTGCATATGAATAGTTACATTGACATTTATTGTTTGAAATTGGAGTTTTATCCCACTTGTACACTGGTATTTATTTCTACAAAATTGTTCCTTTTGCTCTTTTGCATCTCAAAATGGAACATTTGGTTTTGTATACGAAGAGTTATAGTGGCTTTTGTTGTTTAAAATTAGCGGTTCAACTCATTTGTTCGTTGAGATTTCTCTTTCCATGTTACATTTTTCTTTACTCTTATGATTTGTTAGCTTGATTTTTGCTTCTTGTTCATTCTCATTAGATGTTTTAAGGATCACCCACAAGTCTTATGCCATATTCTCACTTGATCTATATTAATTTTAAACCTTTTTGTTTTTTCACGTCAAATTCTTATATTTGTTGATGAAAACAAAAAGATGTAGCCTAAGGTGAGACAAGAAGGGAATTTGCCAAAGTGTATATGTGTATCCTTCGAATCATAGTTTTGACCTCTCTTCATATCTTATGGTTTTACGGTGTTTACATTTGTTGAGCCGTGTCTTTTTTTTTCTTTTATTAGATTAGTCAATAAATCTTGTACATTGAATTACCAAATCAGATTTTATCTTTTAAGATGTTTTGTTTTCTAAAACTTTAATGAGATGCTTGCTAGAAATCAAGGTTGGTATGAAATGGTTAAAACTGTTCCTTTTATTTTATTATCTCAAAATGGACCATTTTTGCTGTTTATAATTCTTCATTTTGGAATTTATTGTTTGAAAGTCGAGTTTCAACTCATTAGTATGTTGACATTTTTTTCCATGTTATGTATTCCGTCAGTCTTGTAATTTTGATTTATTAATTGGTTTTCATTATTGTTTTCACTAGAATTTTGTATTTGAAGCAATATCCTTTTTTGCTTCATGCTTGCTTGAATTCATGGTAATGTTTTGCGTTTTTTGTCGTCGCACCTCAAATGCTCGCCTTTGTTTATACTAATAGAAAGTTGTCTTGTGTCACGACAAGAAGGGAATCCTCTGTTGTGTGTGTATCCTTTGAATGACAAGAGTAAGAATGTCTTCATACCTTGGAAACGATCTCAATTTTTCATATGTATAGATTGATTTCCCATATGGGCCTCTGACTTTACACTTTCTGATTTCTGCAATTATGCTCGAACGATCCAAGTCTACACAAATGGAAACTACTTCCATTCAGGGTTATGACGAACAGATTTGTCTGATAAGTGGACGATATAACAAGATGGAGGGAAGTTTTGAATCAGTCAAATCTGTCGTGCAGGGTCAACGGAATCGTCTGTGACCGTCAGCACTGGTTCAACTATGGCCGCCGCGGATGCTGTCGGAACCCAAACGAAGAAATGGAAAATTGGGAAGGCGCCCATCCCGACAGATATTCGACATTCATCATACTTCTTCACATCATATGAGGAGGGGAAATAATTGCGAAACGGAGAGGCTTTTTTTTCCGATTCTGCTACAAAGCTGAGTTGGCGAGGGAAACTGAGGCCTTCCGCGCTGTCTGACGATGAGAAGTCGCGCAATAATTTCTTGCACGAGCAAGTCCCCGTCGCTGTTAGCAGTCTGCAATAATCTTCTTGCCTTACGCGTTCAGCGCAGTCCCCGTCGACTGGTTCGTAGGTGGAAGCCAGCGACTTGTGCACCACGGCGTTTGTGCGCCATGGCGTCTGGTTGCGTTGGCCAAGGCGCATGGGCCACGGACTGCTTGCCCACGCTTGACGGCGCAGGACTCCAGAGACGGAGGCTACTCCTGCCAAGACCATTACTGCCAGCGGTGCGACCGCCGCCGTTGCCAAACGACAAAGCAAGGAGGCCCAACAAAGGCGCGGCTTGATCACACGCCAGGGCGGCAAGATGACACGCCAGGGCGGCTCGGGACGCACGCGCTAGAAAACCTCTGTTCGATGCTGACGAGTTCTCAAATCAATGCGTCTTTCGTCAGAACAGTAGCCGAATTCTTGCCATCAATCAACCCACCTTCGTCTATCGCCCCCCTCGCCTCTTTCGCGCATGACCCCACCAAACTCCGACTACATC
>SZWC01009630.1:15461-31568 GCA_023375785.1 Penium margaritaceum
TGTGTGTGTGTGTGTGGTTGGCTCTATCCACTCGCATGACATTCAAGGTCAGGGTTGCATCAACTCTTCCTGCATGTCTAGAGCAGCTGACAGGGTTCCCCGCTTCGTTTGTAGTTGTCATGATGCTCGAGTGCCAACATCAACAGATGTGTACAGTGACAATAATCAAAGCAAGTTTCTGAAAGCATTCGATAGCGTGATAAACATGGGTATGAGCAGGCGACTATTACCGTAGGCCTGCTACAACTTAAACATGTCAGGGGAATTTGTGTGGTCGGACCCTTGTCCGATTCTTGCACGGTAAGCTTGGGTGTTTGGGTTGTGTTGGATGAACTTACCTTGAATGAAAACAGTGTGATATCTCCAATAGCCGAGCTGTAGCGGATTCGACAGAATCCTTGGCCGAGTAGGCCAAAACCGCGGTGCTTGAGGGTCTCCGACCCTGAAGCCTTCCTGTCTCACCGCCCACAATCCTAGGTGACCCTGCTCGAGCCACGTGGCTCCTTCGACCGGTCTGCGTGGCACTACCACACTACACTCCCCTTCGCTAAGAGTGAGAACCGCCTCCGCATCTCTGGTAATCCCAACATGGGAGTTGAGCCCTGGAGCTATGATACCAATATAGCGGATTTGATAGAATCCTTGGCCGACTGTGCCAAAACCGCGGTGCTTGAGGGTCTCCGACCCTCAAGCCATCTCGTCTCACCGCCCACAGTCCCAGGTGACCCCGCTCGAGCCACGTGGCTCCTTCGACCGGTCGCCATGGTACTGCCACGCTACACCAGCTAATTCTCGTCAAACATGGTGGGAGGACCATCCTACATGCAACAACCCTTGCTTCAATAAGTACGCTAAGGCCGGGGTATCTTTTCTGGGAGTTGCACCCACTACGACTTATCAAGAAGGTTGTGACCAACCAATGATAAGATGGGACAAAGGACAGAGGACAAGGATTTTTATATTGGGCTCCCACATGAGCATCCTTGTGACAGCGAGCGGAAGAAATATTTGGCATGAGAGGGGCGGTTTTGGTAAGAAAGGAAAGTTTTCTTGTAAATGTGGAGGTCTTCTGGGACGGATTGGAGGTAGGGGTCAATATGGTCATTCGATTGGCTGAGGGCTTCACACCGATAAAGCCAATATTGGTACACAAAGGATCCAAGGATGTGCACCCAAAGTGGAGTATTCTTTTTGGGCCAAATAGCTCGGATGCCAATAAAAGGCAAAGTTTGACTCTCATCGGCCCAACACCAGCACAAAAAGGCCCATAACCCTACTCCAAAATCATGCTTGCTTGTAACATGCATCGCCAGACGAGGCTTTTTTTTTTTTTTATAAAACCTCTCGTGAATAATATAATCATAAGTTTTTCTGTATGTCCCTGACATTATATGAGAGTGGAAGGAGAGAATGGCCTAAAGGTCGATCAGAGGAACTTTGAAGTGAGCTTAGGACCAGCAGGAAATGAGCAAGTTAGGCTTCCAGGCTTTTGCTTTTCATATAACCTTTTCTGGTTCTGGATAAGTGAAAACCTTACATGGAAAAATGATTGTATGGCCTTGTTCATGCCTGATGCATTTGAAAATTATTCAAACAGAAGTGGTTGGTATTTTCGTTGGTAGAGGAAACGGATGGTTCAAATCACTAATGAAAATTTGATGTTTAGAAACAGTGTTAACATACAAATGTACCCTATAAGAAATAGTCTGAACATAAAAATGTAGTCATCAACAGAATAAGACAGATGCAAATGACACCTAATAAGAAGATTGGAAAATACTTCATCGTTGGTACCTAACTTACCATACACATTGTTTCTTGTTTTGTAAATGGAAATACGTGTATGTCCTATATGTTCCTACCCACCGAACCTACGTATTAGTGATTTGGACGATCCTATTGATTGAGTTAATGGTCATTTATTTTCTGGAACTTTCTGAATATGTCTCAATGTAAATGCATGAAATTTGAGCAAGGACATGATCATTTGTTTTCGTAACTTGTCCACGTTCCTCAAACCTAGCAAACCGTCCAAGACATTAACCAATTATTTATTTTATCATTTTAAATCACAACTTCAGTATGTTATCACATTCAATTTGAGGCGTGATAAACTCGATGTCGAGAATGCTCAAAGAAACCAGGCCGGGGTTCTGTTGAGGAGTCTAGAAAATGTTACACAAGCTTCTAAAGGAAGAGTGTAATATGTTTTTGTGTGGCTTGGATGCCACATCAGCAAGCCCAACTTTGAAAATCTTCAACAATATGCCCATTGGTTGTAAAAAAATCCTTTCACTAGAAGACAAATTCACGCAAAAAATGGAATCTATTAGTTGTACAGTAAAAGATCCCCAACATTCCAAACTCAAACTAGAACATGAACTGGAAAGGACTGTAATGGTGAGGTATAGCACACATGACCTGCGTACGTGTTGTACTCAGTTAGGACTTGGACGTGATCCCAGTACAACAGCAATGCTTCATGAGGACGGGGTCTAGGAGTGGGATAAGGTGGCAAAGGAGGTATGAAGGGAAAAATTCAGACATCAACTTGCATTGTACACCGTCTCTCCTCTCCCCCTTGTCCTTGTATTTTTTCCCTCCTTCTTTCATCCTTGTTGTCCTTGTCAATATTTTCCCTAGTCCTCATCATCGTCCATGAAAGTAAAGAGGAGTAGGGCAAGAGGACGATGACAAGGAAGAGGACAAGGACAAGATCGATGACGAGGGCAAGATGGCGAGGAAAAAAACCAACAAATCCTTGTCCATCAAGGCATTTTTACTTGTCCCATGAGGAACTTCCCATTTTGCTTTCCCTTTACAGAACCCTATGAGAATTCCGTGTTATCCCTTGAAACCCAAAGGGAAAATTTGTCTGAGTTGACTTCCTGACGAGGAAATTATAGGTTGGAAAGTCAAGTGCAAACTAAGAAAACCACTTCCAAATAGGCGAGGTCACCGCTGACCACTAGCTTGATCCACTGGTCAGTCATTTCGTCATTTAACGCCTGTCCAACATGAATAGCACATGTAGTAGGAGGAGTTAACAATAAGCCTTTGACAAACGAGTTCGTTCAAATTCATCGAATCCTTAAAAAGGGTTTTTGTGTTTCATGTTGTCTTGTTCCACTAAGATCACGAGGGAGGGAACATGCCCTTTGATCCAATGAGTGTGGAGTCGGCGAGGAATGTGTCAAGCCTAATGGAACACATATGGTAAATGGGCAGTAGATGTGGGAAAAAACACAATGCAAGGATTTGGGACACTCGAGCAATTTGTAATGAGTAGTAAGTGCAATTTGATGAGAAGTGTTAGGACTACCAATCACATGTATACTCAAATGAGGCATAATCAAGGCATTAGGAATCAAGGTTGAGCAACAAGTGTGGTCTTGCATCGTGAGTGGTTGCAACGAGAAGCTCCGCCAAGAGGCCAGGGTCCTTGGAGTTCGGCACTGAATGTTTGAGTCAATAAAGATTCAATGCCCTTTGAAACGCTTTTACTGATGAACCTTGAAGGTGGTAAAAAGTGTGAGAGCATGCAAGAAAATAACACCAAGATTTGGGACAGTTGACCAAACTTCCCTTGGCCATCAGAGCAGAATTCAAAGCCAATTGCATAGTGGGCTGTTTTTGTGAGAGCATGCAAGAAAATTCCCACCCACAAATACAAGGGACTCGTGTATGTCTGGTACGCAACACTTCTCCCAGTTTAGTCGTGATGTCCTAGCGTATTAGCCAACATAGGTAACGGCACTTGTAATAGCTACTGATAAGATAATCAGCTTATCAAAGTTTGTTGCATGGTTCCAAACTGTTATGCATGGAGTTGTGGCCTTGCCATTTGACGAGACGTTCTGTGGTATTCCCACGACATTGATGTCCAAGGATATCCTCAATGATATACTCTATGTACCCTTCCATTTGGATTCGAGCCAGTAGAGAGACGTCTCTGGCAGGGATCCTTGTGGTACTGAAGCTCGTTGACGTGGAAGACCGGATGAATCGCCATGCTGTTGGACAAGCAAAATCAACTGATGATTAGGTTTTGCATATTCTTGGTTTTTAATAATCCCAAAAGTTGATGTTTGAGTTTTTTAAATTATTTTTGTTATGGTTCGATGTTTTCCAAGCTGACTTCGACGTGATTGTAAGTATTGAAGATGTTGGCACATCGATATTGGTCTATTTCTTGTTTCATTTTCACTTGCCTCTTTGCGAGGGACCACCGTGTTTCCTCCCAGACACCGGTGATATCGCAACAATGGATGTCAACAAGGAATGATGCTCTTGCTTTGCATTCATATAGAATTTGTAGAAATTCCTTTTATATACCACTTTGAAAAAAATTACGCACTATGGTATAGGTTTTCCAGTTACATGCGAGCTTGGAGGTTAGGAGTTTTATCACCCAGTCAATCCTGTGGGACTTGCATATTGTGTGGAGGAGTTTTTTTAGCATCTGATTGGTCTACTTAGTTTGTTTGCTGGTTTGATGGTGGAACACCGTTCATAACTGTAGTCGGCTGCCATAATGTATCATTACTTTACACCAAAGAGCGGCTGGTGCAACAGCCATCTATGTCACTAGAGATGTGGCACGCCACACAACCGTACGATGTTGTTTAGAAATAGGCATGATTTTGTCTTGGCAGTCAGGATAGTCATTTTGAGAATAAAGTGAGATATTTTTAAATCATATCCACCACCACGAGGATGACATTCTAGTCACGTCGTCCATGCTGATGTCGGTCAATGGTTCCGCTGGAACAAGGAGCAGTTTGAGTAATCTTGGCAGTCTTCTTGAGGAGATATTTACCGCTAAGGGGTGTCACACAATTCACATAATGACACTGTGGCGGTCTACATCCGGTCCCACAAGTACCACTTTGCCAATTCTTTGAGCATTTGTTTGTCTCCAAAACATCCACCTAGACCGGTGTCATGGCACCCTTTGAGGAGCATATGATGAAGCTTGTCGCTTGGGGGGATTACCACCTTGCGAGTGAAATGTCTTTGTACATCAGATGTGTTGTACAAAGAAATCACCTTGTCATTACCTACGTACTGTTTGTAACAATGTGTAAACAACTATCCTAGTGCCTAATAAATTTGTGCTCTAAAATATTTCATGACGTATGGTCTGAATTTGTTTTTGGAATCAATCATTTCCTATTTTTTAAATATATGAAATCATGTCAATCCATAGTCTTAAATTCAGTTTTTCAGCCAGTAGAAGGTCATGCTCGACCCCTGATCTCTCAATTTCCAGTGTCGGTGCTAATCGAACACCGGGAAATTGGATATTTGCATAGCCGTCCAAGGCCACAAGACTGTATTTTGTATCTTGTTGCGTCGTTGAGTGGCAAACCTACTCCGAGGAATCAATAGGACATGTTTGTCTTCCAGGGAGAATATCCAGCTTTGGGCCAATTTTTTTCTGTGTTCCCAAAGAATGATTCAATGAAAAAATCATTGGGCAGTAGGGTACACAATGTAAGGGTATTGTCCCATCTACAGTGTCTTGGTCTCAACCATGATGTTCAAGGGTCGACGGAGGGTGCCGACCGGCTTTTCTTTTCCCGACCGATACTCGATGTTGTGGTTAAAGCTAGACTCAAGGAACTCCATCTACTCAGTTTGTTGATGTCCCATATTTGGCTGATTCTTCAATTTCTTTAGTACGTGGTGGTCGTTGTGGATGATTCAACATTGGCATTGTAGATAACAGTCACGTTTTGAATACATGCACAACCATCAAAGGTTCTTTCTCATGCACGACGTAATTTGTTTTGGGCCAAAAATAGTTGCACGACATATAAGCAACGTGTTGTTCTCAACCACCATGGTCTTGGAGGAGAATGGCCTCAATCGCTCAACCTAATGCCACGGTAGCCATGACACAGTCTACCATTGAAATTGCTTGTTATGGGATTGTCGCCGAGGTCATAGCAGTTTGTAGAACAGTAAACGTTTCTTTCTTGCCATTGATCTAATTCCATTGTTTGTCTTCTTCAGCGAGAGCGTAGGTAGGCACCGGCACTGTGGCGTAGTACAATACAAATCGATGATAATTACTGTACAAGCCTAAGAAAACGTATTTGTCTAGAGGATTTATTGGTGTCATCCTATTGGCGACTATCACCACTCTTTTGGATCCATTGTGATCTGTTTGTAACTGATGACCCAACAACTTGATCAAACAGAAAGTGAAGTCACATTTCAAGAGTGTTCCAACGTATTTCTCTCTTTGCAAGGAATCAAAATACCTCTTGAAGGTGTCCATTGTGCTTCTCAGGGATACGAATATAAACTAAAATATCATCAGATAGAAGACCGCGGAATCATTGAGGTAGGACACAAAAAATATGATTCATTACCGTCATGAAAGTCGCGGGGAAATTTGCAATTTCAAACGACATAACCACGAGGTCAAAGTGCACGTAGCAAGTTTTCAATGTTGTTTTCTCAACATTGGCGTGGTGTACATGGATTTGGTGGTAGTCATTTTCACGTCGATTTTGATAGAAAAAAATTTCACTTCAGAGTTGGCCAAAAAGCTAATGGGTCCAAGGTAGATGGTAGCATTTTTGTATGGTGATGTAATTCAATGATCAGCAGTCAGCATACATACGCATCTAACACGTTTTTTTACAAAAGGCACTAGAACAACATGGGATGATGTGGAAAGTCGAATGAATCATTGCTCAAGCATTTTTTTGAGTTGGTGCTTCAATTCCCTTAGCTCATGGTCGATCATTCAATAAGCTCCCTTGACCATTGGTTCTTTGTCCGACTTGAGGTTGATGCAGTGATCCACAATTTTCTGTAGAGGGAGCGTGCATGGAAGCTTGTCAGTGAAGACCCCTGCGAGTTCTTGATGAGTGGTTGGAACTCTTTTGGTATGGCTTTGAACTTCATCGGTGTAGATAGTGACAAGGCTAATGAGGCTGACGAGTCACCTTCCATTATTTATTTCTTTTCCCTCACCCACATGGATGAGACACACATGTACTCCCCTTTGGACACATCGCTTGGCCATGTCCAGAAATATCGACTGCACCTTGTGTCATTTTGTGGCTTCCACAATTTTCTCTACGAATTTTTCCTCTATCGCTCACAATGCCGTTTGTCGCTTTACAAGCAACAGGTGTCACGTAGTAATATTAATATGCATGTATACCGCATCACTGCTCTATTCGTCTTGCGGATTGTGCCAGGACAAGCAATGTCATGTGAGGATATCTTAGTGGCCACTCATTCGGCAAGTATCGCCAAGCCACTACATCTTGAATGTTTCACACTTGCAACCATTGTAGTGTGCAAAGTCGATGGATTTGCAACTCTCTGTCGACCGTCTTTCCTTCAAATATCCCCCGTTTGGTTCGTAAACCAAGCTTTGGAACCGTGAAGCTGCTTACAAAGCCGTGAAAGCCCCTCCATCAAGTCGTGCTGATACTATTTTGCGACTCTTATAGCTCCTTGATTGGACAGTAAGCAAAATTGCTGGTTGGTCACTCTGAGAAATCCCATTGATTTTAACGATCTCAAGCACCTTCCTCTGTTGTGTTGTCAGCCATTTAGAATGGCAATCTGTTGGTACAAAAGTATTTAAATGGGGCAACAGTTTTTTCATATACGTATGTCCTTTGTAGTAACCGTTCTTGTCCAGTTTTTGCTCAAAATTCCCTCCCTTTCTTCTTAGTTGCGACCCCTTGCAACAATCATATGAGACGTGTCCTTTTTTTTAGAGGTTCATTATAACTATCCATCTTTCTCATCAACAGTGTCAATCTCCAGTGGAGTCAAGTTGTTTGATGCTTAGTTCCTCCCTCCACCACATTATGTGTGGGTTTGGGATTGCCAGCCATTGGATTCTTGGATCTGAGCATCATAGTCAACATTTTTTTATTATTTTGCCTTACAATGGAATCCGCCAGTCGAGGTGGTGATTATATTGTCACACTGATCCCATATGCATGCTTTGGTATTCCCATCATAGTATAAGTGAAAAACCATGAAACTTTGAGCCAAATACTGGGTCAGTTTATGCAAGAAAAAGGAAGATATAATCGTGGAAAGTTGGAGGACACACCTACAAAAAGCAGGAGACATACCACCTTGACCCCAAGTACGGCGGAGTAAATTTCTCGCCTACACAAATCAAAGTACTTTTGGATAGATAGTAAAGCAATGAGACAAGGGTTTCTGGAAGCCATGGATACTTTCAATGGCATATGGAGGCATACTTGTAGGCAAGGGCGGTTTGGACGGTGGTGACCCCCGCTGGTGGTGCTGCTAGCGGCACTCATGTATGCGTAGTGAGGCACCAGCAGGCAACAGAAATTCCGAGGCAAGTGCTGGGCTTGTGGTGAGGAGGCTCATTGCAAGTGAAATTACCCCAATCACAAGCCACCATAGGGATGGGCAGTAGTAATGAGGGGATGACCCAATCCTGTGAGTATTTTGTTTGCAAGGAAAAGGACCAGCTCTTAAAGGGTACCGCCAAGGACCGGCCTCAAGTGTTGTTGTGGACTGAAGGTGAGACCGGGTAGTTTTCGAGGATCATCTTGGAACTCGATCTTGAGATTCTGGAGAGGAGTTTCAAGGATTATAGGAAGCTACACTGTCTACTGGATGATGGCATAGGCCAAAGGTTATTTGACGACATGTTGGCAATGAGGTTGGAGCTTACACGATAGCCAAAGATGTTGGCCAAGATGCAGCAGCTGCCCTAAGTGGTGGAGTGCGGCAGGCCTCTCGTCAAGCACAAGGTCTACGTGGGTGAGTTGGTGCATGGCATCAAGCTCCACATGACCGCTTGACCAGCCATGATTGGTTATACACTTGGAATTTGGGAGTGGATTGGAGGTGAAACTGGGTGGTAGTGAAGGCACGTAGGAATAAACTCACTTTGCTAGTATGACAGGGTGAGGGAAGTATTGAGACATGGCAGAAGGGGGAACACAGATTTATGTCATCAGCTTGCAGCGGTACAAATGCAAGGGTGGCCAGGTCTACTTGGCTTGGGTGCGTCCGTGAAAAGTAGCAATCTCACATATTATAGTGGTTGAAGCAGCGGAGGAGCAACCACTAGAAGGCAAATGAGCTCCATAGTAACCTCTTGGTGTTGGGGAGGTGCTCATGGAGTTCGAGGACATTTTTTTGGAGGAGTTACCAAATGGACTGTTGCGGTGGCGTAACATTGACCACAAGATCCAGGTGGTGCGTGGGTCATCACCAGCGGTGTGGTCTTATAACCACATAAAAAACATGGAGCTTGTGAGGGATAAAAAGCAGTTGGGAGAGTTTTTGGACCGGAGCTTCATCCGACTGTTGGTGTCTTGATACGCCGTGCTGATGCTGTTCATAAAAAAGAATTTAGGAGAGCTACAGATATGCATGGACTATTGGGCACTCAACGACATCATGACAAAGAACCGTTATCCATTACTACGGGCCAAGGAGTTGTTTGAAAGCTGCAAGGCACGTGCATCTTTAGCAAACTGGACCTGAGTTTGTGGTACCACCAAATCCGTATTCTAGAGGAGGATGTGGGAAAGACCATATTTGAGATGTGATATAGATATTTCGAGTATCTCCTGATACCCTTCGGGTTAATGAATGCTCTTGCCACGTTCATGGCACTAATTAACCAATTTTTTTCTCCTACTTAGACCACTTCAAGCTCATCTTCCTCGGTGACATCTTTGTCTACTCACAAACGATAAGAGGGCACCAGGAGCACCTAAAGCAATGGAAGTGATGTGAATGGAGTGGTTTTTCACCAAACTCAGCAAGTGTCAAGCAGGAGGAGGGGTTCCTCAAGCACATCGTTAACATGTTGGGGATCCGTATGGATCCGAAGAAGTTGGAAGCAGTGAAGGAGCAGACAAAGTGGACGTGCATACGTGACACCCTGTTTCTTTTTGGTCTTATAAACTCCTAATAGACGTTTATCTGGGAGCACATGACAGGAGCACCTTTGGCGGTCGTCCTCAAGAAGGGGCACCAACGAGATTGGGATACCAAGGAGAGAGATGCCTTTGGAGTAATGAAGGTGGCCATCTGTAAAGTGTTGGTGTTGCTGCACCTGGACATGAGTAAGGAGTATGTGTTATAGATGGATGCAAGTGACTATGCGATTGGGGTGTTCATGCAAGACCAAGGGAAGGGGTTGCGACCTGTTGTGTACTACTCCTAGTAGCTAAAGGAGGGTGAATTCAACTACCCAATCCACGCGGAGATGCTTGTAGTGGTCCAGAAATCCAAGAAATGGAGGTACTATATCAAGACGCCGTGGTGTGTGCTACACATGGATCACTACGCGCTCAAGTCATAGACAAACATGACCAGTCGTCAAGCATGGTGGATGGAGCTTCTGGGGACAGCTTCTACTATAAATTCTAATACAAACCAGGGAAGACCAATCCAGAGGACACGCTTCAGCGTCGTGCAGAGTTGGGCGTGAATGCAACCACAGTGTCAGGGGGATACATCATTATCCACATCCTGTTTGTCCATGGGCATGCAAGAACTAGGATAGTGGCGAGAGTGCAGCGAAGGGGTGCAAGTGGGACGACCAGTATTGGCGGAGGACAAAGGGAAACCAGACTATGGTGCAAAGGAGTGTGTCGTTGTGGTAGGCACTATTGGAGGAAACATACGCCTTCCACTATAGTGGTCATTTTGGTCATGATAAGACATTTAAGATGCTCCCGTGCTATTGTTGAGAGGAAAAAATGGGAGCAGATAGCGAGTACGTGAACAATTGTGAAAAATGCCAAAGAATGAAGTTGCTGAGGGTATGGACACTATGAGAGTTACAACCGCTACCGGTACCGTAGCAACCATAAAAAACCATCTCACTCGACATTACGTGGGACCTTCTATAGGACGCGACTGACAACACTACGGTATTGGTGGTGGTGGACTGGTTCATCAAGATGACACACTTCGTTCCATGCATAGAGAATGCCACAACAAGGGATCGTCTCAACTCCTCTTACAACGTCTTCAAAATTCATAGGGTACCAAAGTGCATGGTCTTTGAACGTGGCCCGTGCTTCATCTTTTGGTTTCGGGAGAAGCTCTCCAAGAAGCTAGACACCCATGTGGCTCTTTTATATGCCTACCATCACAAACTGATTACCAAATACCGGGCATACCAACAGGCCATGGAGCAATTGTTGTGGGGGATCTTGGAGCTGGATCGTGAGGAATGGGAACGTAAGCTTTTGGTGGCTAAGTTTACATAAAAATTCATGGTGCATGCCTCTACAAGGAGGTCTTCCTTAAATGTGGTGTATGGGTTAAAGCCTACATACCCCCTCAGTAATGGCGATAGGATCGAACCTAGGCAAGCTGCAATAGCTCGCACATGAGTTAACGGAAATATGGCAAATTTCACATGATACACTTTACAAGGTAAAACAGGAGATGAACTATAAGAGGAAAAGAACCCGGCAGTCGGGGATATATTGGTGGGAAAAAAGGTGCAACTAAGCTTACAGAACTTGTACTCAGCTGGCAGGCAACAACAAGCTTGAGCCTCGATGGATGGTTTTTTTTGTCGAGGAGAAGTAATCTGTAGTTAGCTACAGTTTGGAGCTAATTGACCACCGTCAGACCCATCCCGTGTTTCATGCTTCCCTCCTTAAGGCCTACAAGGAGTCAGATAAGCAGTTTGGTGCGTGGATAGGTTCTATTGAATGTGTTTGCCCTTTGTTCATTATTTTAGGACGGACCAAAAATGTTCTATCCCTTGTGGAGGTATGTCCCGTGGATCCGTTGTTGGGTGAATCAACCATGTTCGATCTCATTTGAGATATGACCCGTGAATTCACCATGTGGGTGAATGGTTAACTTAGCCATTTTGTTGATTTGGACAAGTGAGGTCATGAGTTTGATCATGGCCCCATGCACATCTTGGCTGCGAAGGAATATTCCAAGAGAGAAAGTCTGTAGCTTCTTGGAAGCTACATGTTTGGTTGGTCCCCTTGGCACTATGAAGCTTATGTGTCAAGTCCATAAAGGAATCAAAAGAAAACATAACAGCAGAAGCATCCACCTGAATTGGGACACCTGACGAGTTTGTAGTTGTCTCAGAGGAGTTTGCGCCACACATGAAGGAGTTCAAAGGGATTTCTCTAAACAAAATACCTTGATAGTTGCCTCTGCAGCAAAGCATCCATCACCAAATATACCTCAAGATAGATAGGAGATCGATGGTGAAAGGGACCAATGGGATGAGCAACAATGAGGTGAGTGCATAAAAAAGCACTTCGATAAGATGCTTGGTCAGGGGTTTATCATGCCATCTACGCCACCGTATGCCACACCTGTACTCTTTGTGGAAAAGAAATACAAAGAGATGCGGATGTGCATGGAATACCAAGCATGGAATGCCATGACCATCAAGAAACACTACCCCTTTTCGCGAGTAGATGAAGATTTTGACCATATCTGTGAGCACAAACGTTCACCAAACTCGACCTACATAGCGGCTATCATTAGATGTGCGTATTTGAGAAGGAAATCAAGAAGATAGCATGTTACACCACATACAAGCACTTTGAGACCGTGCTTATGCCGTTTAGATTCATAAATTCACTTGTAACATTTGGCCGTACCTCGATGACTTCGTTTTTGTATATCTTGACGACGTCCTCATGTATAGTCACATCCAAGAGGAGCATCATGGAAATTTGCGAATAGTTATCAAGATTTTACAAAGAGACAAACTTTGTGGAATACTCTCAAATGCGGCTTTGATCGTGATCGAGTGGCGATTTTACTGGTGGTGGAAGAATTACCGTGGACCCCAAGAAGGTGGATGCAATCACGGATTGGCCGACGCTAACCAACGGTCAAAATGTCCAAGCGTTTTTTAGATTCTTCAACTACCATCGTCAATTCGTTAAGGACTACACTCAAGTGTTTGTACCTCTCTTCAATCTCACTCGTAAAACCACCAAGTGGGAATGGAGGGACAACAAACAAGAAGAGTTAAACTCTTTCAGAACACCTTGACCTTGATGCCAGTCCTATGATTCGCGGATCTAACAATGGAATGCATCATGGCCACAAACGGATCCAGTAAAGCTATGAAACATTTCCTTCATCAAGACCACAAGAGTGGAGAACAACCATTTACGTATAGGTCGCAAAAACTACACGGGCTAGACCTTAACTATGCTTGATAAAAGAAAAGCATGCTTGCATTCATACACACATTCAATACATGATAATGTTACTTTTACCAATAATGCATCATTTGCACCGATCATCACTGTCACCATGGAGGGAACAAGATGTCGGTTTCTAAATCAGATAGAGGTTGGATGGTGTGCCCATACATAACCAATTGCCTCACCCATGGAACCGTGTATCAAGAAGTGTAGTGGGAAGTGAATAAACAAGTGAACATGGATGGCTAATAGGAACTACTAAAGATCACAAAGATTGCATTATTGTTTTCATTCTATACAAGGAATGTACAGCTAGGATTTTCTGACGCGTTCATGGGCTTTTTTAAAAAATATGCGTGCAGGAACACTTCTTGATACCTTGATAAACAAGTGTTTGAATTTGAGGTGATTAAGCATAACTCGGTGTGCCATGTACCATCACAAGCGAGAGAGATGGTCGTTGTTCTAGTCATTTTTTATGCAATCCAATGACACGTTATGGCCATCACATCCAGTTATCAACGTCGTCGCATCCTCACATCAACGGGTAGACGGAGCGGACCAATCAGACGCTAAAAAACTCCTCCACACATTTATGAAACCACACAACATTGATTGGGCAACCAAACTACGAGCCACCGAACTTGCATACCATATCGAAACTTCCATTGTATTGGGTAAACTTCCATTCCAAGTGGTCTACGACAAAATTCTTGCCACAACGATAGGATTCCAAAGCCAGAGCAACATTCTCCTTGTTCATTTCCACCAACGGGACTTCTTTAATGTTAGAGTGGGCAATTACTGCGCTGGTCTACTTCCCCGCTACTGTAGTAACTTTTCTGCAGTCGGAGGACCGTACATGGAGTTACGGATTTTCTGGTGTTTTTACCGGGCTCATTTTAGCTGAGAATCTTCCTCAGCTTTGTCACCAGACCTTTTCTGGTATCCAGTTCCCTGGGGTGTAAAGGGCCTGGACTGTAAATAGTGTGTCGGCATGCGCACGAGGTAGCGCATGCCATCTACTACCTCTTACGAGGATTGGGAGCTGCACACTGCACAGTGCTGCACAAGCACATCAGCTACGAGGGTCCTAACCTGACTACCATGCAAACCTCCAAGGTTGGAGAAGGCAAGCTACTGCATCATCACCAGCCTACGAGGAGAGCTCTGCTGTAACCTTTGATCTACGGTCGCATGCAGCAGAATCTACGAGGGAGGATGAAAGCTTCTGATGGAAGCCACTTCGCCAAGAAAGTTCTCCATCAAGCTGGATGAAGCTTCCTCGGCCAGGAAGCTTCCCCAGGCCAGAGTCAGGGACCCAATAACAACGCAGAATTAGAACATCTGCAACATCTATGAGGTGACTGTTGCCACCACACAAGAGGAAGCTTCTCCTCAAGGGCGGTCAACTTGCCAGGGCGACGTGTATACAAAGGCCCTGTCACACCTCAATAACAACCCTGTGATCATCTGTGGTCACTCTAGCACAGCAACCTCCTTACCTCAGAGTTTCAGACTTCCAGCTTCTCATTCATCATCATCTACTGGAGTTCCACCTAGAGGGTCCAAGCCAAGACTCTGCTGGAGTTCGCTCTGAAGACCCCTGTTAGACTGGCACGTGCGTGCCAGCCTGGGTGGAGGAATGCCTGAGTACCTGGAGGCCAGACTACTTTGAAGACGGTGGCTGAGCCAAGACTCTTGTGTCGACGGCCTGAACGACCTAGCAAGAGATTTTCCCCTGTGGATGCCAGGCAGATCAGAGCTGTGTACATATCTGTGTTTAGGTTGCCACTACTTGTACTCTGTACTTTGTAATATCAATCAAAGAGATTCATTTCTCAGTTGTGTTTTTTCCATTCACAGTTTCAGAGATAGTACATGCCTTCTTGCTCAGCACCAAGATCTATGTACAAGCAGCAAGGAACCTAGACCTTACTGCACCTTCCCTTTTGCTGTGCAAACTCTGACATGGTATCAGAGCATAGGTGGTGCTTTCAGCAAGATTAGCAGAGTATAGAGTTGTGGATTGGTGGAGCCACGCTTCACCATCCCTGTACAACCTCGAGGAGGAAGCGACAGCCGACTTCTCTCTGGTGTACTGCGCGACCGGCCTTCACGACATCTGGCCTGCACAAGTCAAGAGCATCAAGCCACCATGAGCAACATGGATGAGGGCCAGAGAGCTGGATCCCCTGTTCTTGATGATCAATCTGTCCTGCATGGACTGCGCATGGCCCAAGATCAAGGGCGACATGTAGCAGACCACGCACAACGCCAAGCAGTTGAGGCTGAGTGCTTGGCAGAAGAGGCGCAGCGTATGGCACAGCAAGAAGCCGCGGCGCGCCAGGCTGTGGAGCATGAGCGAGAGGCATTGAGGCAACAACTTGCAGCCCAAGAGCTCCTTCGACAGCAGCAGCAACTCTCACAAGCTGATCAAGCTTCTCACACGCAGCTTTTGCAACAAGCAAATGCTGACCAAGCTGCTCAAATTGCCCAGCTGCATCAACAAATGGCTTGGCTTCAACAGCAGCAGAATCAGCAGCAGCAGCAGCAGATGCAGTGGCAGCCAACGTCACAGTCATCATCTGCACATCTGCCTCAAGGGAATCCTCATCAAGTCATGCAACCAGCCATCCCTCCGCAGGCGCAACCTGGTGCACCTGCCCAAGGAGGAATGCCACAGCAGCCACAAGCTGCTCCCATGGTGCCTTCCATAGCACCATTTCAGCACGTAAACCAGGCACAAATGCCACCAATCAACGTGGCACAGCCGGCAGCAGCAGCACCAACTGCAGCGATGCCAGCCTTTCAGCAAAATCCAGCCATTCCTATGCAGCAGAACCCCATGCAAAGCCCTACAGCGGCTATCCAAGGCAAACCTTTCCAATGTCTGGAGGACACTGTGCCCGCATCA
>SZWC01009630.1:55818-67671 GCA_023375785.1 Penium margaritaceum
GGGACCTTCCACGAGTAAATTACAGACAATTCTATCACACAGTTGGTCCCACTGACATCAGCTCCGCACTTGTGGAGCCATTGACCCTTACCGAGGCAAGGGGGCGCACAGATGCAGTCGAATGGGAAAAGGCCATGGCAGCCGAACTGAATGCTCTCCTCGAGCATGAAGTGTTCAAACTGGTTCCCCTGCCGCCTGGACGAAAGGCCATCGACGTTAAATGGGTGTTTAAGTTGAAAAGGAACTTGGCCGGTATGATTGAGAAGTACAAGGCACGTCTAGTGGCCAAGGGATTTCACCAAGTCCCAGGCCAAGACTTCACCGATACTTATGCACCTGTCGGCAAGTATAGTACAAGCCGGGCACTGCTGGGGGTTGCTACCTATGAGGACTGGGAAATACATCAAATGGATGTAAAAAATGCTTTCTTCAACGGTCCTCTCGAAGAAGAACTGTATGTGAAACAACCAGAAGGATTTGAAGATGGAACTGATCGTGTGTGGCTGCTGCTTAAGGCCCTCTACGGTCTTAAGCAAGCACCTAGGTGCTGGAACAAGGAAATCAGCCACACACTGGAAACCGGTGATTTTATCCAAAGTGTCTGTGACCCTGCTCTCTTTCTGCACTGGAAGGAAAACATACTTGTTGATGTTTTGGTCCATGTGGATGATCTTCTCATCCTGTCTCCCTCCCTCTCTCTCATCACACGCACTAAGGCATTGCTCACCCAGCACTACAGCATGACGGATTTAGGTGAAGCACGTAACTTTCTAGGAATGACAATCACCAGAGACAGAGCTGCACGCACACTCACCTTGCACCAAGGCCGGTTCATCGCACATCTCACTTCACGCTTTCAGCATCTTGTAACTCACTTGCCCCGCCAACACTCACCCATGAGCCCTGATGTTTATGCCCANCTGTTGGACGTGCACACCACAGACTACGGACCAGACAGTGATCCCACACTATACCGACAGATTACTGGAAGTCTCTCATATCTGGCATCCACAACACGTCCTGACATCTCATGTGCGGTCAATGTGTTGGCTCAGTTTGGCCAACAGCCACGCAGCACACATCTCAAAGCGTTGCTGAAATTGCTGCGCTATGTCTTGGACACTGCTGAGGTTGGTCTTGTGTTTGCCCCCACTTCAAATTCCCTCCTGGATGGATTTTGTGACAGTGACTATGCGCGCGACAAACGGGCGCGCAGTCGGGGAGGGTATGTTTTTCGTGTCTGGGGTACAGCTGTGTCATGGCGCAGTGCAAAACAGTCGTGTGTGGCACGCAGCGTGGCAGAAGCGGAATACATGGCACTTGGGGAAGCGGCTTGTGAGGGAATTTGGCTGGCTAGATTGCTTGAGGAGCTAGGAATGCATGTGCCCGCTGTGTCACTGCACAGTGATAGCTCCGCAGCACGTCGCATTGCTGCGAATGATGGTGTGTTGCACCCACGCACGAAGCATATCAACGTAGAACATCATTTCGTTCGTGAGGCAGTTGACGCCGGCGCTGTGCTGGTCTGCCCCATCAAAGGCACTAACCAGCTTGCTGACTTCCTTACCAAGGCTCTACCCTCTCCCTCACTTCACCAACAACTCCAACAGCTTGGTTGCACACCTGCTACACTCATGTCCAAGGGGGCGTGTTAATTCTCTCCTCTGTATATATTTTCCTCTGTGGTGGTCATGAGTGTGCAGGGCATGCTGGTACAGAGAGCGGAGGCGACGCACAGTGAGCGTACGCGCCACAAGTGGGCAAGCACTGCGCACCTTCCTCTGCTTCACCCACGTGCTCGTCTCCCTCTCTTCAGCATAGCCCATGCCAGTCGTGGGAGCCAAAAGCTAGATTTATGGCCCACGTGCTTGTTTCACTACACTGCTCTGATTTACGTTTACAGGCCTAGTTTAGTCCTCTTAGCTAGCTGATGATACGTTTGTTACCTTAGTTTAGACACAAACTTAAGTTGTGGCTGTTTTAGGTTTTGGGGCTCGAGGGACTTTTGCCCTCGAGCTTTGGTAGCGAGCCAGCGAGCTTCGCTCGCTGGCCGCTGGGTGAGCTCGATCAGCGAGACTCACCCGTAGGTACTCTTGCTCGTCGATGAGCAAGGACACAAGAGGGCCGCCATGGACGCCCTCCTTTAATGAACCCTAACTTGGTCTACACTTGATCGTTTGATGTGATTCCGGTCCCGTTTGAACCGCACAGTTCTCCTTACTCGGAGCCATAAAAACTGGGGGAGATGGTGGATGTGACGGACTAGCTCAGAGTCATTGGCCTCCTGATGTACCTTGCTACCACTACTCGTGTTGATGTTGCTTTTGCTGTGAACTTTGTCTCTCAATTCTCCCAGTGTCCCAGAGAGAGCCATCTTGAGACGACGTTGCGTGTGGTGTGTTATGCACTATCCACACCTCGAATGGGACTGTCCTTTTGCGTGCAACCCTCAGTGCTTGTCGACGGGTTTATTGACAGTGACAGGGCACATGGCTCTGATGCACGAAGTAGGTCGGGATATACTTTCATGATTGGTGGGACGATAGTCTCATGGAAAACTGGACATCAAGGGTGCGTTGCCCGTAACACTGCTGAGGCTGAGTGCGTGTCTCTTAGAGCAGGTACGTGTGAAACCGTCTGGCTCTGTCAACTGCAGCGGCAGCTGCGTGTCACCATTGGTTGCATCACTTTGCCGTGTGACAATGAAAGCACAAAAGCCATTGCAGAAAACAGCGGCATGCACCATTCACACACCACGCACATCAATATGGAGCACCACTTTGTTAGCGAATGCATTACTGCTGTTGTTGTCCATGTCATTTGGGTGGATATACGGTCACTAAGAGCCGAATTTCTCACTAAGGCTCTCAGCCAGAATGTCTTCGAGTGTGTTGTCTATGTTGTTGGCCTCACCTGTCCCCATGACCCGGGATGAAGTGGTTGATGTCTCCCTGTCTCGTTGTATCCCTCGCACTTACACTTGTGTTTTCCATGCTTCATTGCTTGCAAGACATTTGCGTGAGGGTCATGGGGAAGTGTTGGAGTCTCGGTAGCCACTTACATCTTTATTCCCCGTTGTCTCACTATTCATGGCACACACACACATGTACCGATTGAGTGACCATGGCCTTACCTGGGAAGACGTCATCCGAGCACGATTTCAGTTCTGGTTCTAGCCTCATCAAGCAGTCGACAAGCTACCGAGGAGTGCCCTTTGGCACAAGAATGGTCTACACTTGACTATCTTGCTTTGATGTGGTAGATACTAGGGCTCCTACATTCTGACTGTCAATCCTTGCATCATGGTGAATTGCCTCCTGGTGTTTTGGGGGAGCTGCATGATTATTCTGGGTGCTGATCCTTAGGAAACCACTATGTCTAGCCGTGAACTAGTGAGAAGCCACTCTCGGTTGATTCTGAGGGGTTGGGCTCGACCCCTGAGTGGCGGGGTATGCTCGCTTGAGCATTTGCTCGGTGTGGATGTGCACTTACCGGTCTCACACTCTCGCTCTCCAACCCCTGTCCCTTATCTCTCTTGTAACATGCTTTGCTTACCACAACCATGGTGTGTGACGCATTCTAGCTCGCACCCGCACGTGCACAGTAGCTTGCAAACAACACACACTAGCAACTAAAATAGGCAATGTTGGTTTTTGTTTTGCAAGTTAGATTTGCCCTATTCTTGGACACTTCTTATCTAAGCTATGATATGCCCTGAAAGCAAGGTATAAAACAATCAATTCCTCGTTGTTTCGGATTCAAAGCTTTCAACATGAGTTTTGTGTCAAAGTGATGTCACATGCATGCAGTGTCAGAGTGTTGATGTCAGCATTTTCGGACAAATGTCACAAACTCCTCTATCAAGGGGTATGTGAGTGTTAGGGGGAGGGTTTGAGCACAGTTTGCATGGGGGTTCTGAGACTCCCCATGTGTTGAAAGGGAACCTCCTAGGCCCCGCTACTGCGGGGCTCAGCTTGAGCCCCCTAGACCTTGAATGTCGTTTGGGGTAGGGTTTGCATGTTGGGGAATTGTTTTGTTTGAAACTGGCTTTTTGCTCGATAGCGATCAAGCGATGACGTCATGAGGGGCGGCGGCAGAGAGCGACTTGAATCGATCTTCGAGAGTTGTTTTCCGACTCGAGGCATATGGTTTTTAAATCTCAAAATGTGGGACACGGCGTGTAATGAAACCTTGTTGTATTGAACCAACACTTCCCCTCTATTACACAACTCATATTGTGTAAACGAGTGTACAATGTGAAATTGTTCAACCAATTGCTAGATTCCATAATACGTCAAAGGTGCGTGCCTTACTTGCTTGATTCCACGTGAAAAGAATTTTCTGGACAGAATGAAAAATATGGCTTAGATTCTTGGATCACAATATGGGCTTCTCTTTGTATAATTTCTTGGATGCATGTGGTGAACTGAAAGCTCCTTGCATGTGTCCACTAACATTTTAGGATGGTATGAGAGGCAAACGGACAGAAACCTTGGCCCACTAGGCCGTCGCGGTACTTGAGGGTCTCGAGTTTAGGTGTAGTCCTAGTTGCTGATTGTACAAGGGCCATGCTACCAAATGGTTGGGATTGGCGTATTTAGGATAGGAACGCTATGTACATAGATGTGAGTTGGACAGGTACGATGCCTTAAAATTCATAAAATGAAATTCTGATTAGGTAAACCCCAAGCCATTCATACAAAGAGTGGACTCAAGAAAATCCTTATTGTTAGAGGGGTGGATCTTAGAGAGTTTGTGAGGAAAAAAGAATATGTTCTTTGTTTTGAATGTGTGCCTCAACTTCCTGTTATGCCACCAGCTGGACAACACAATTTCCTCGTTACTCCGGGCCGTTTCGCTTAAAATGCAACAATAAGATGAAGTTGACGAGGACCCTGGAGGCTATCCATCAACGTATGATTGCCAATGACTGTGTTGTTTCCTTTCTCTCTCTACCATCGACATGTTTCGCAGATAATTATAGAAATAGCGGGTTTGTATGTAGATGTGGTTGGTCCGTGGCCTAAACGAGGCATCAAAATGTGTTTTGACATAACACAGACATGCGTTGTGAAAAGAGTTACTTGTCCCTTTCGAGCTTTTCTCTCATCACTCTGTGTTAGTGCATGGTGAAAACAGTGCAACTCAGACATATTTACCCTTCAATCTTTGTAATAATCTTGTTACATCCCAAAGACATGAGTTTCTAAACCCTGCGAGTGGACACTTTCTTCATTCCATTCGTAGCCCACCACGTGTCAACCTTAGGATTTGTACACTGACTGGCCGAGGGAACTTTCGCCAACTGCCTTGGCCTGCGATGTTCCGTTTTCAAAGGTTCCGGCAAGTTTTACCTTCTTCTAAAATAGTTGATAGAAAGAAAAAAAGATTGTATATATGTTTTGATTTCTTTCGGTCAGCTTATAGAGGTCATTGAATTTTTATCAACATGTACCTGTATAATCACGAATTCTCGATGGAGTTTCTTGAAGTGAGCATTCACGATGCAACATCGCACATTTCGCTCAACACGAGTACCCAAGACCCAACATACACATTCTTATCTATTATATAAATGCACCTGACATGTCTAACACTTGTTGTTGAAGTCTAATTACTGTTCAGTACAAATTACCGTACTGCTACATGATTTCACTCTTTAAAATATTTTACGACCTATATTCTTAATTTGTCTTTGGGAATAATTATTTTTTTGTTCTTGAATTGGACAAAATCACTTCACTTCGTTTTCTTATTTTTTGTTTTTGTTGCTGTAGAGCGGCTTTTTCCAGCTCTGTTGCGTGTAATTTCCGATGTCGGTGTATGTTCGACACCGGAAATTGTGCGATCGCGTGGTCGTTGGTGGCCACGCGACCGTACTTTGGATTTTGCTCGGTCTCTCAGAGCCGAGTGAGACCTGACTAATTAATAAATCGTATTCGTGTTTTGCAAAAAAAATTCCAAAAAAATCCAAACAAATAAAATTCTCGTCCCCACATAAATATTTAATAACGAAATCACGTAGCAGTAGGGTATGCAATTGTCTCAATTTCTCAAATCCTCTTCTGCTTCGCATCTCATCCTTGTAAACCATCCAAGTTTTGTGTAAAACATTTGTACGTTTCAACAACACAATACTCCTCAAGTTTTCATCGGTAGGATTTTATTACAGAGGTATTAGGACTTGGAAAAGCCGAGTGTTGACATCCAAATGAAATTAAATGTCCGCCCCCTCGACGCGTACCCCTGGCCCACACAAGAATTTTCATGACCTTAGTGCTTCCCATGTTGTTGTTTGCCATCCCCATGGCAGCAATTTTGACCTCCCCCATTTGGACAGTGCTAGCCCCCACCATGGCACCAGCCATGCCCGTGGTACAACTGGCCATGCTACTGTCCATGTTACTAATGCAACTGATATTTACAATGATGACAGTCACGTGCCATGTGTCCAACCTTGTTGTAGATCTTGCAAACGACAATACTCTAGGATGCGTTCTCTCCATCATTACGATGGAACTTATTTTACTACTCCAATACGTCCTTTGTGGAGTAGTTTGGGATAAAACCGAATGGGGCTAGTGTGTCACGTGAAGTTCGGGTCTCGTACATGTGTCTCGATTCCAAAGGCCAGAGTTCATCTTGTAGATCTTGCAAATGCGTGTCTCTTTTGAGTGTACAAGCTCTTCCATTATGTACAATCATCCTAGAGGAAGAAAACTTTGATCTATAGACTAGCGAAGCTCGTGTGAAATAGGTCAATTTTGACATGTTCAGTTAGGTGATATTCATGTACCTTCTTTGTAGTCATGAGGAATGAATTGAAAAACATCTTCGATGGTGTATTCCCTTACATAAATGGTTTCCAAATCCTTCGCATGTTTTTAGTCAGCTAGCTTAGAGTAGAGCTTGTGCATGAGTTCAAAGTACTCCTTCCAACTCGGGTCAGCGTTTAGACACTTTTCCTTATAGAGCTCTTTTAGGTTCTCAAAGGTTTATGGCTTGAGAGAGAGAGAGAGAGAGAGAGAGAGAGAGAGAGAGAGAGAGAGAGAGAGAGAGAGAGAGAGAGAGAGAGAGAGAGAATCCATTGAGCACCATACTCATCCTTTTCAACCTTAGCAAGACATACATCCTGTTCAAGAATTTTGAGGAATGTATTAACGTCTCCTGTCCCATCATAGCGATGTGTCCACTCCATCATCATACAGTGGCCGGTCGCACCGACACTAAAGACACGGGATGGTTTACCTACAACCCTCATCTGTGGCGCATTAGCTTGTATCTATGGGACGGGTTTGCCGACCTGGGTATGGAGCACATTATGAGGAGCCCTTCCCATGTGCTTGATGCTTGCACGCTCATGACATTCAAAGGTTTGCTCCATATCGTATTTGGCTGCATGATCTATGACTCCCACTGTCAAATTCAACACCACTCTCTCGTTCACGACTTTCTTTACACGGAGGGCCTCAAGTGGGCACTTGAGGTCCATGATCGTGAGGGCCATGATCGTATGCTAGCATGCCCATGATGGTCATGGCTAGGTTCAGGTCTTGTACTAAGAGGTGGGCAGAAATTTTGTTGAGATGGTTCTAGATGTTTAGGCTGTGTGCGTCACTGCCAAGTGCATGTTCTTCCACCACAGTGATTGGAGGGTTTGTTTGTTGGCCTTCCTTGTCCTCAACAAAGTGGATAGTGCAACTGTCTCCATCAACACATCGAGGTACTCTTTTCCCAATGTTCATGTCCACAGTAGTTTCCATCCATGTGAATTTCCGAGCCTTGCTATGCTTGTTGGCGGCATCATGGGCCTAAGCCTCGTCATCCTAGTCTTGTTGTGCCTCAATTACAACATGGTCCGCAACCTCGTCAAAGGACTCATCCCCATGCTCACCACCTTGAAGGCCTCCTTAGGGTTGTTGATATTGGCAGTGCCTTTTTGGCCAGCCTTTGAGCTTTTGTTGGCTGGTACAAGTTGAGCATCATGGTCAAAGTTGAGCTCGACATCCAGTTGGCAAGTTCTTCCCCCTCCCTTTGTCGTACAAAGGCACTAGCACCCTCGTTCCAAGCATGTTTAGGAGACTTTGGCACTTTTTTCTCCTTGTGACCTTTGTTGATACCTTCTCCCATTTGCTACCGACTCTTAGTGTGACTTGGTGAGGTGGCTCATTCACTCCAAAGTCTCGTGATGCTCCTCTAATCCCATGGATGTTTTTTACTGGCGCAACGCTGGCTGAAGTTTGGAGGACATCCCGTAACAATAGAGAGTTTGGCCAAGAGGCTTCCCCGAGGCTTTGCTACGGGTCTTTCACTTCCCAACCGCCTTTCTTCATAGTTTAAGGCCGAATAACACGTTATTAGTCAAGGTGTACCTCACTTCAAACCCTTCTTCATAGTTGGGTCGAGGTTATCAAAGCGTACTCTCGTGTACCTTGTGAGAGGTGGACTTGGAGGATCCCTCATTCACCCTCTCGAGGAGTGGACCAAGGCTCTCAAAACAGACCCTCCTTCACCTCGTAAGAGGCAGACATGGATGACTTTAGAGAATTCAGCCTTCTCGCTCTTGATTGGTAGACCGAGGTTCTTTAAACGTATCATCCTTCACCTGGTTAGAGGCGGATTGAGGTGGATTTTGGAAAATCCTCTTTCACCTCTTTAACTTAGGAATGGGTGGGTACCTGTTGAGAGCAGAATATTTTGTAAGGATGTAGCACCAAAGTTCTATAAATGAGAGCTGGTCCAATTTGAACCTTAAAGTGAATGTGAGAATCACTTTTGAAACAACTTAACCATAGCCAAATGGGACAAGAATGTCCTCTAATTCAAAACATTAGACATGAGATACTTTTCGAGCCCATCAAAGAAATAATGCCTTCATTGGGTGTCAAAAGACCAAGTTACTATTTTCCTATTTTCGTAGGTGCTGAGACACGACAATTTGGGGATTGTCTAACTCATTTCCTGGTCCTCCTTAATAACTGAGCATGTATAGTGGGGGTCATAGTTTTAGTAAAAATCCTGTCGTGGTAGTGAGGATTTTCTTCCGTTGCGGGATCAGAACTTTGCTTCTACTCTTGCCTTGCCCTTGTGTAAATTCTCACTTGGCTCCCACCACTCGAATATCCAAGAGCTCCAGGTCGCTTTAAAACATTGCGAGGAAGTGGAGGAGATTCGGGTTGGAGAGAAAGAGAAATAAAGAGATCATTGTAGTTGGAAGTGGTAAGGGTGAGTGGAAGTGGGTGAAATCCACATGGGCAACATTTTGGGAGTACCTCCAAGAGTTGGGTTGTACTTTGTTGGTGCAGTCCCTTCATGTGTGCAAGTTAAACAATTGTACAAAGGGGATAGGTCAGACGGTAATTTCACTAGTAGAAATGGCTCTGATGCCAATGTAACGTGAACATTGGGGCTTAGCTTTGAGAGCCGATGACACTTGAAATAGCAGAGTGTAGACATCCGAATGAAAATCAAATGATCAACCCCTTGTCGAGGGGACTCTTCAAGGCCTATGGTGTCACAATTGTGTGTGCAACGTAAAGGTAAGTCGTTGCTTCATCTATGAAGTTATGATTCATCGTCATTATTTGTATGATGATGTTCTTTGTTGTAGGAAGAACGCTAAAAATATTTGGAACGCGTTTTATGTTGTACATTTTTTGGGACGTTCTTCTTAATAAAAGTCAGACTTGTACTAATTTGATTAGGTACACTTGAAAACCTTGTTTTTGATCATGGAATGGATCAGCCACCGTGGTGTAATCATGAAATGATTGTGACACACTATCTTAACCTTCATGGTTTTACGTTTTGTGTTAAACCTACGTTAAGTTTGTCTTCCCCCCTTTGTCTACAAACCGCCCGCAGTTTGTTGTTAGCTTCTGTGATGGGGTTAAAGACATCCTTGCATCATTGTGGTGACGATGCGAGTAAATGGAAATGAAATATCATTATTTGACACAATATTGGTTGCATGTAATTTGGCCTTGCGAGAAGAAATATGCTGGCAGCACTTTCTCGTCCTTTCAATAGAAGCGTCCTTGTCATATGTGTTGACACACTCTTGTGACAAGCTAGTCTGATTGAGCGAATGATGAGTGCGAGGCCATGTGCTATGATCCTCTCAAGGGGTTTTTTTCCAGGGTGGTACCCCTAAGGGTATGTCGATTTTTACAGGTACCTAGTTTCTCCTACGAGGTGACAATCATGATTCTTTCTCCCTAGCATTGTGGTCACGTTCACAACTGGCCTAATGGATAAGGTACGCCTTAATCACTTGTGCATGTTATGTTCACTCTGTTAGAGGATACGGTACACCTCACACTTATCTTCCATGGCAAGGACTGCAAGAGGCAATGGCTACATAGATCCCCCTGTAATGTAGGGTGGAAGGATACTCACATGAAAGGTGTCATAGATGGGCATGGCCGATGGAAGAGCCAATCAATAAGCCACCTTTTAATCTACTGGAGAATTGAAAAGGAATCAAGCTACTTGATGTTGTCTTCTATGCATAAAAAAATTTCAACCGTAGACTTGGTGTGTTTAAGAGTACAGGAGGGAACAAAAACCTGGCATCCCAACAATATTTCTCGTCAGCATAGGCCTTTTAGTACTTCCGAGCGACCCTTGGCATCCCAACAGAGGGCATCCATGTGTTTGAAAAAGGCCTAACGAGAGGGTACTTGATCCTCTCCATCCCCATACTTCACCTTGCCGACCATGGTTGAAAACGAGAGGGTGAAAGCCGGTGATTTTGTTAACCACATTATGTACGGAGAACTTGGCTAGGGTTAAGTAGTCATCCTAATCTTCAACTGTTAGGTCCACAGACATACGGAGTATCTGTTTGAGAGTACGATTGATGCGCCTTGTCTTCCCACACCTGTATGGGTGAAATACATAGGACATGCTTGTAGTGCGAGCCCAAACGCATTAGTAAAATACAGATCTCGGTCAAAAACGATGTTGAGGGATAAACCATGGAACTTGATAATGGCTTCATAATAAGGGTGCCCACATGCCAGAGAACAATATGTCAATATGTCTTTTGTGGTTCTAGATAGAGAACCGGGTTTGCGAGCCAAGTCGTAAGTCAGATACTGGACTGCAATTTCTAGACCGAAACCGCGATTCCCTTGACTCACGATTCCAATCTTTTGTGTCTACAATTCTGGTTGCCATGGAACCGAGAACACTAGGTTTCAAGAACCGGAAGTCAGAGAGATGGTGATTTGCGGTTTCCTAGATGTACAATTCCAGACTGTGGCATGTTACCAACTATTTGTGACATACACTACTACACTTGAAATTCAATGATATGCAATGTTTTCGAGGCTATTCTTCAACAAATTTGTTATTCATCGAATTTCAAAAGTATAACCTAATTAATTACATTTTGGGACCTGGAGAAAAAATAAAGTTAAATGAAAAAAAGTCCCACACAAAACAAGTGCGCTCACATCCATTTCGAAGAGGCAGAATGGCATGCAGATAGTCTTCGCGCGTCAGTCTTGTCTGTCTGACGCGGCTGGCCACGTCCGGCCAGCTGCGTTAGACTGATGCAACCTTGAACACCACCCGTCGACGGTGTTCGAGATGGGCATTTGTCGAATTTAAGGATACGACTTTTTTCGTTCAACAATTTCCAAAGTACCACCTAAATGATTCATTTCCAAAAACCCATGCTCGAAAATCAAGTTGCCCTAGATTATGGATTTGAAAAACCCGAAATTCAAGTGCAATACGGTAATGGTACTTTGTGTGTGTTTTTGTATGTTACTCATGTTTTCAAACATTTTAATCATCATGTTTTCTACACATGGTTTCATGTCTAAATCACACATTGTGTGTGTT
>SZWC01009630.1:67725-80917 GCA_023375785.1 Penium margaritaceum
TGTTCAACAATTTCCAAAGTACCACCTAAATGATTCATTTCCAAAAACCCATGCTCGAAAATCAAGTTGCCCTAGATTATGGATTTGAAAAACCCGAAATTCAAGTGCAATACGGTAATGGTACTTTGTGTGTGTTTTTGTATGTTACTCATGTTTTCAAACATTTTAATCATCATGTTTTCTACACATGGTTTCATGTCTAAATCACACATTGTGTGTGTTAAGGCAGGTTATTGATCATGTACGTGGACATTTTACTTATCTAGTACTTTTAGTACGTTCACTCAACACTTGAATGAACCCATCTCAATTGCACCATCGTTCTTCCCACCAAACAGGTGCTCCTTTAACCTTTCTCATAGGCATTCCATAACTCTTTTGCTTACCTTGGACAATGAAAAGCCATTACTTGGAAAACAATAACTGAAAGCATGAGAGTTACTGAATACTGAGTGGGTAATGGAATCCTAGAAGTGAACATAGACTAAAAAAACTTGTACATTTACATTGAGTACGCATTGGAGAGAGAATGGACCATGACATTTCAAAGTGTTCATATGGGCAGGGCCATGATGACGCCACCCTCCCCCCTAACCTACCGTCCAACTACCACAACCTTGCATAAAACATGGATGGCTCACAAGTGTCACAAAATTTTCAGAAGCAAATCCTATGTCTACCATGAGGTTTTTAGTCCTAAGACATCTCTACGACGTCTCGTCGTCAGCTTGACCAAACTGCTGCAAGACATTGGCGACTTTATCTCCGTCTCCATCGTCTTCGACATCCTCATCATCGTGGTTGTCCTCCTCTTCTTATCCATCCTCATGTCCCTCCTCCTCCTCGTTGCTGCTATCCTTTACAACTGCCAAAGCAGGTATTATCAGGTTCCACATGTCATGGCATCGTGTTGAACGACACTTCGTCTTATTTGAATTTTCAACCTCCTACATGTTTAGATGCAATAGTACCATCAGGGAAAACAAGAAAGTCAATGAGTACTAGATCATCGATCCAGGTTTTGAGAGTTAGAACGTCCTGTACCATCATTTCGCTGAGAGTGACGAATGCTAGTGACCATACCACCCCTAAGACTGAACATGCATTCGCTAGGAGTGTGTGTGCCTGGCACTAGAAGTAAGTTAGTAGGAACAAGTGCAAATGTGGGAAACGTGACAAGAGATTCATGGAAGTAATGGAGGATGTTCTGTATGTGACCAAGACGTGGATCCTTTTGCCACATTTCCACCTTGAGCTCAAGTGAATCCGGCTCTTATTGTATAGGACTAGGGCCAGGCTCCTCAAGGAGATCCCCCATGGCACCCTTGAGTGCTGCATCCACTATGGATTTCCCGGAGCAAGACTATCGACCCTTATTTGTTGCCGTGGCAGGTTTAGAAAGCGGTGATGTAATAGTAGTAGCATTTTTACCTTGGATAACACTCTCTACAATGGAACATGAATCCTTCGTAGTAGTCTCTCTAACATCGTCCTCCATGCTTGTAACAATTGTTGTAGCAACTAAAGGTATAGCCTTCGCTACTGCTTCTACTGCAACCGCATTTTCTCAACGGCGCTTGAGCACACAATTGTTGTATGGCTTCAGCTCCTCTACCACCTTCACTTCTAGCTCCATATCAGACCGGATGTCCACGAGCTTGTGGACCCGCTCGAGGTAGTGGAAGCAAAAGCGCGGAACCACTGCTGTGGCGACCACATGGTACACATTCAACTTCTCCACCTGTAATAGAAAATAACACGGACACAATAACACAATATCACCATGTTATTCTATGTGTAAGGAGGCAATGTAAACTCACAATGTCACAAGTACACCATGTCATGGTGCGGTGTTTAAAGAAGCCATGTGGAAGCAAAATATCGCAACCGCACCATGTTATGGCACACTTTGCAGAGAAGCTATATGATGCAAACTGACAACATGATGCGTTATGAGAGGAAGACATCCACAACATTACAAAAACATTTTGTCAAAGAAAAATTTGAAGTAGGGTTTCAGCTCGATGAGGAGACACTCTGTCGCGTCCACCTTCAATAATTAGATCTTCTTCTTAGCAATGCCAATGTTCATTTTCCACTAATGCATCGTACCCGTGATCAACGTGAAGAACGAGATGAAGAGGAAGAGCTTTGGGTACTCCTGGCCGCTTATGTCCTCTGTGAGGCCTTTGAATGGATCCAAGATGGTGGTCACGAATGCCAGTAGCTCCCATCCATTGCTACTCGGCTTCAGCTATGACGCCTTGGCGATCAACCACGTCTCCAATACGCTCATGATGTGCACAAACCTTGTGTACATATGTAGGATGATGTTTCACCTCGTAGGTGTGTCCACAAGAAACTGGGGGTATTGCACACCAATGGCATCACACGTGACATCTAGGAACCCCTCACGCTTGGCACTAAGGGTGATGAATGAGCAGATGTCGCGCATAGTTTGCAAGTGCTATTGCAGAGAGCTCTTGTCAAACATGTATTGCACAGCCAAGTTCATGGAATGCCCCATGCAACGGATGTGTCTAGGCTTCTCAAAAATTTCATTTTGCAAAACGAGGAAGTTGTTGACCATGGATTCATTCACGGAGTCACTGTCAACATTTATGTAAAGCTTCTCCCACAGTCCCCACTCCTTAAATGACTCAGAAAACAACCACAATACGTTCTTAGTATATGTAGTCCTATTAATGGATGGACACGCGGTTGTAATACTCTTCATCTCCCATTCTATGCTCCAGTGGGGGGTGATGCCCAAAATATTCATGTTAGCATCCGATTGCCACCCATCAATGGTAAACAACATCCCACTCTTCACATGCACCAGCATAGTGCTCGAGAGTTTGCAGTATGCAACAGTATGAGGCGGATGAGGCATGCAAAGGTTATGTAGCCTAGCAGAATTGCAAGGGGGTTACAATGCAAGAAGGCACGCTTCAGTCACACAGACTCCATGAAGAGAAACCTGATGTTATTATCCACAACATGCTTCCATAATAAGTAGAGAAATTACTTACAATTGAAGGAAATTCCAATATCGGCACATGACCTGTCGAGGATGTTGTTGGAGCCTTCAATGATGCTTACGATATTCTTAACAACGACAGTGGCTGAAGTCAACTTGTGGGCCGCCTCAAGCATCATCATATCCTTCCACTTCCGCTCATTGCACTCTGCTTCATGGCATATGTCTCCTTCAAGTTGATCGTCTTCTGTGGCCACAGGGTGCATGCTACATGTGGCTCTCTATCAATGTTGACATAGTAAAGAACTTGCCAAACAACACACTGCCATTTATTTCTTGCATTCTTTGGTAAGAGATGTGGCAAGAGACTTGACCATAGTTGTGAGTGCTTCTGGCCTGGTAGGAGATAGGGGTGTGCGTTGGGAGGGCCCGGTAGCACGGGTAAGAGAGAGGGGTGTGAGGTAGGAGGGCCCAGGAGCACTAGGTCACTGCTCACTGACTATAGCATCAATTGACAAGTGAGACACTCAATAGACTCCGCTTGAGTAACTCGAGCAAACTGTCAACCGAGGTCTTGACATGAGAGATTAAGGTTGGGAGCGAGAGACAAGAGCCCTAGTCTCATAAAGTTGAGGGAGGGGTCCTTTATGGGTAAATCTATTTGCAATGGAACCATGCACCCTGGCATCTTGGAGACGTTGAATAACATCTCAAGGGGTCTAAGGTGGGTGGTTTGAGGTGGCATGAATTTTGGTCGTATGACAATTTTCACCCCTTCCCTCCTCCCCCGCCCTATTCAGCCGTAGTTCTTAATCCTGGTTGTGGTTTGGATCTATAACCTCAAAATGAAACTACAATTCTTATAGTGGAATTGGAACCGCGAGTCACGATTGCCGTTCCTACCTTTTGGTGTGTATCATTACTTCACAAAATGCGTGTCCCACGTGCCTGGCTGATGGAGGGTTGTGGAACTCAAACACGATGTGTTGAGGAGGTTGTTCATATTTGGAACTACTACAAGCTTACCGTGCCTTCATCACATGTTGTACAAAGCATGTCACTCTGATATCAAGTGTAGCAAACGGACACGAAGATTGAGGTACTAGGCCAGGACGTTGTACTTGAGGGTCTCAAACTTTCAAGCCATCCCATCTACTGCCCATTAATTGGTGATCCCATTTGAGACACATGGAGCAAGCTTCGCTACACTATGGGATTTCATTGCATGCTGTCGAATTATTTGAGTTTAAGTGCAGGTCTGGTTGCTGATTGCACAAACATCATGCTATAAAATCTTCGATGTATGCGTCAACTTCCGTTTCATTATTAGTTGGCAAACATGAGTTCCTGATTGCTTAGGAGTGTTCCAAGCAAGTTGCGATATTAAGCTGAAGTTGACCATGACCCCGGAGGTTATCCACCAACGCATTATTGCTTAAGCCCATTTATCTTTCCTTTTCTTTTATAGGATTACGGTATTTCATAGGCTTTTACTAGGATAGCAGGTTTGTATGTAGATTTGGTTTGACTGAGGCATAAATAAGACAACAAATTAAGTTTCTTTCCCATGGAAAAGACAGGTTGTCATAAGAGGCACTTACCTCCATCGCATGTTTTGTTATCGTACGGTAATTCATTGTACAAACCGTGCAACTTAGACATATTTGCCCTCTCATCTCTAAGTTAATCTTGTTACGGTCTAGACGCACACAAGTCCGTAAACTTTGCAAGTGGGTGGAAATGCCATTGCATTGGTGGCCCATTGCGTGTCGAATCCAAGATTTTTCCGTCGATAAACGACGACATTTTGGCCACTTGACGTAACCTCTAATGTTATATTTTCAAAGGCCACGACAAGTTGGATAGTTTTTCAGAATGGCCGAAGAAACCATCTCAAACTTTATAGATGTTTCTTTATATGCTGTCAACTTTTAGGTGATGCTGAACTTTTACAAAGACATGTTCCGATGTTCACAAAGTCCTTAGATTTTCTAGTGAAATTTCTCGAAGCGACCACAAGATGCGACATCGCATGTGTTGAGTGTCCAAAATCCAACATAAACTTTATTTTTTCATCAAAGTAAAATTTATTTTAAATATAATTTATCCAAATTTCTCAATTTCTTCAATCGTCTTCTGCTTCCACCACTTCCATGTACACCATCCACATTCTATAATAGAATGTTATCACTAAAATTATGTAGTACTTGTTTTGTTTCACTAGAATGATTCACATTGTCTTATTTTATGAATCAACTGAGTTGCCCACCATTTTTGTTCAATTTCTTTCCAATTTTGTCCACATTGCATGGGCCTTTGGAGAAGGCATCCAACCTGTCCTCATAGGATGTCGACATTGCCAGATTATGTGGTTCTTTGTCTATACTAAGGTCCCTCCTCATTTCGTGTTATGGTAAGGGAGTACCTTCTAAATGGTTTCTTTGGATTTCACCATATGGGCCAATAAGCACAAAAACTTAGGACGAGTTTGGTCTGCCACAATTGATTAGCACTGTCTTCGAACTTGAGAGACCTTGACGGCTATCGCGTGTCTCAGCAACTACATGATCGTGTTTAGAAGTTTGCAAGTGTTGGGCGATCGAAAGCCCAAAATTTGCGGATTCTTCACTGTGGTCGTGTTGGTTTTGAGGTGGGCCACCCAAGTGGAGGTTGTGAAATTTCAACAACAGTTCCAACTACTTGTGGCATGCCGAAAGCACCTATAGTCGTTTCCACCCATCGGTCGATGGGGTTTCCACCTCATCGCGCCTAGTTAAAAGAAGAAACCAAAGTCAATTTCAATTACATAGATTTGGATTCTTCGATCCATACATGTAACTACAGAGATTGTTTCTTGCTTGATGTGACGTCCCAGACATGTCCATCGGGTAGTGACGATTGTCACTCGTAGCACGCCATCCACTCCATCCGCCTTGAGGCTGGATGGAACCAAGAGAAGTGTTGCAAACATTGAGACTCACCCTGCAAATAGAAAATGGACTCCAAAAGAGGGTTAAAGCATCTGGATACTTCCTTGGCAGATAAAACAATTGTTTGGGCCGAGTGTTGTCCTGCGTGGTAAGCCATTGCGATGCATGACTGGATGGACGTTGTCTAGACTGTCCGGTTTCCTAAATTTCGTTATTAGCTTAAGAAATCCGTTAAATGGTGGATGGAAATGAACTCACTGTGTTGTCAATGCAGGGACGGGTGAGTTGGGTCAGTCCAACCTCATTTCTTGTCGCTCGGTCCCACGCCGTCGATTCTGGCTATGTGGACCACATAGCCGTGTGTTCCCAGCCGTGAGGCGACGTCCAAACAAGCCCTCATTGAAGGTTCGCTTGGGGCTTTCGGGGGACTTGATTGCATCATCAGATGTCAAGGGAAATAATGCTGCCTTCGACGGATTCTGGAAATCTCGAAATCGACGATTTCTTGCATCTACCGCATTTCGCTGAAGACAGCTGTTGGCAGGTGCGGTCGTCGTTGGTTCGACAGGCATTGGGCCGAAAGCTGCGACGCCTGCCACGGTTTCAAGGGTTGACCCGTACTGTTGAACACGGGCCGATGCTGGATTGTTGTAAGGATTTGTGTTGCGAATAGCGACTCAGATTTATTCATCCACCACCGTCTTGAATAGATGTCGGTGAAAGTCGCGGACGTCGGTGGTGGACAAGTGTTTTTGAGGGCATCTATTCCCATGGTGTGGGCAATAGAGACAATGACGACATCCGTTCGATTGAGTGGAGCAGTATGTACGACCATGAAATGGAGTGTTAGGAATCGTTCGTCTATAATTAGGGGAAAATCCTGTCAATTACGTCACCGGACAAGTGTGGGTCAAAATGTGAACGGGCAGTGCTTCACAGCTTCCTGGAGGCAACTTCCAGAATCCAAAAAATGATGTCAGCAATGCTCATGGATGGTAACGCGTCTCACACTCGCAACAATCCAGCCACGGCCACCAAGGGTGTTTATTTGGGAGGTAGAGGATCCTCATTGCGGCCGCGGCTGACAAGCGGTGATTGAGAAACGAGCTTACGCCAACCTACATCTGACGTCACTGAATCGAAAGTATTCAGCACGCTATTGGCGGTTGCGAAGCGAGAAGGGACTATCGGACTCTCCGGTCCCCTTCAGAATGACTGACGGCCGACACGTCCCAGTCTACAGCCCGTTAGGTGTTTGATTCTGGGAGTTTTAAGAAATGAGGTGGACACCTACTGACGATGGCATGCATCGTTGGTTGAGTTGATTCTCACTAGTTGAGCGGGGGATTGGATTTCTTGTGGCCCTCGGATGGCCTTTTCGTCTGTTCATAGGTGGCATTGTGGCCGTTGGGTCAGATGATGAGAACAACAGCTGGGAAACGGCGCGTCAATGATTTTAAATGTATTTTAAGCATTCAGTTGTTTGGTTCGATCACAGTCTGGCCAAACGCGACATCAGGAAATGGGTACGCTAAACCGCGTATCGCACTAACCGGTTTCCAGCCACGACTTGCCGCGTTTCCCATGGCACGTAATTCAAGAGATCTCCTGATCAGGAAGGGCCCTTCTTGTCAGCGGATCACAACGAATCCATTCGAAGGAATTCTTGGAAGACAAGTGCGTCGTTCCGGAACTTTTGTTTTTGTACTTGGCGTTTTTTAACCTGTATCTGTACCTTGAAAACATGTTGTTATCGCTGGCGCTAACATCATGCTTTGATGTCGACGAAGCTGCTTTTGTTCATGACAGACGCGAATAAGAATGTCATCCACGATGTGCCACGAGGGATGCATTGACTCAATCGAATACCTGGGCGATTCCACCACGCGTCGCACTTGCAGTGGTGGTGACATGTTTTTCGAGTAACAGCGAAATCGCCAAGCAATCGGAGGCCAGGAGTTTGCATGCGATGCTTTTGCAAATTTTCGCAAATTCTTCAAACGTGCATCGATTCAATAAGCTGTTTCGACTAAAATACGAGTCTTTTTTGCGCCAGCACGTCGTGGGGAGACATGCGCGCCTCGAGCTCCACAACAGGATGCCTCGGCTAAAGCGCGGGCGATAAAGTTGTCGTGGGACGAACCTGAATCCTGTCAGCCGAGCCTCTGACACAAGTTGGTGGTAGATACAAAATAAAGAAAAACGAGTCCCGAGACGATGCAAAGACCGACGTCTAACCCAGAAGGCGATGCCTTAGCTCGTGAATAATCGAGAACACACAGGAGTTCACAAGGTCATTGTTTTTCGTTTGGCCATGTTTTGGGATGTCATAGGAAAACTAGCCGCGGCTCGGGGACGGCAACCATATTGACAATAAGGTGTCGGTCTATTTCCGATTCGGCCATAATTGACTGCGCTCACAAGCCTCCCTTACTGTTTTAGCCGTGATCAAGCGCGCGTCGGCTCCTCCTTTCAAATGTGGCCATGAAGACGGCCGACGGAAAAAGGATCGCGCGAGCAAGCCATATTGACAGAAGAATCACCGTAAACACTCGGTGATCTCCGAACCGATTCTAAGATTTAAAAGGTACAAATATGTACGTGAAAGGTAAACAATCAACCTTAAAGCATGATAAAAGAAGTTAAGAAATAAAATATCAATGTTTAAAGATAATAAGATCATATTGAGAATTTTAAAGTTCTGAAAACATCTTTTAAACATAGAATAGGGGATATAAATGTATATTAATAGCCCTTTTGAGGGTAATAAAACTAGGTAGATAAATTTTCATTTCAAGAATAAAAAGGTAGAAATAGGTAGAATTTTTATTTTTTATTATTTTTAATTTAATAAATTTTCTTGAGATTGATTCACCTCTCTCATGCATTTTTGGCCTGCATGTAGAAAAACATATGAATATGTATCTTCTAAAACAAAAAACAATCCAAAAGAGTTAAAATTGTATTATACGATTTTTATTCAAAATGAAAGCATCTTCATAAAAATGTGTTATAAATACAATTTTTGTGATGATTCAAACTCTAAGAACATAGAGAGGCATTATTGATACTTTAAAATAATGATTAAGTAAATTTTTTCATACTTAAATACTCATCCAAGGATTTTCTCCATTGTTTTTCACATCATATGTGGTAAATTATGGATCATGAAACCCAATTCTATCGTTTCACAATTTAATCACGTTATTATAAAAGTTGATTAAATAGAGTATTCCTTGAATAAATAAAAGCCTTGTCATATTTTGAAAAGTTTAAGATCAGTTAGGAAAAGGTTTTGATTCTATTGCAGTTTTATAATACATGAAACTATTTATCATTGTTTAGGGAAGGTTTGGTGTAATATTGAGCTTAAATAGAATTATTTATTTTTAAAACATTATGAAATTTTAAAATATAATCAGTTTTATGTTTATTTAAGGAATAATATCTTCAATAAAATTACATTAGAAAATTTTTAAATGGGAAATTGGGAAATCTTCATTTTAAGAACAATAATTAACACATTAAATATTAATAATTATGTAAGCAATCCTTTAATGAGTATTTAATCATGGAAAATGCTTCATAATTCTTATTTAATTTATTACTTTTGCTTCTCCATGTGTAATATTTCGAGAAATCACACAAAATTCTATGTATAACAAATTTTCATGAAGCAATTTTTAGTTGAAATCAATATCTCAGATTAATTTTGCATTTAGTTTGTAATATATGGTTCTTAAGAAGATAAATATTTATTTTTATTTGTAAATTTAAGCCAAAAAGGCATGAGAGAGATGAAATTATTCTAGTGAAATGTATGAAATTAACAATAATTGAAATTCTTCTATTTAAATATGAATTTTATTAATTCATCTTTGAGGAAGATTAATCTACCTAATTTTATTACCTTATTAAGGGCGAGTAATTATATTTAGATTTATATCACCTATTCTAGGTTTCAAGATTTTTTGAAGGCCTTCAAAATTCTCAATGGAGTTCCATTTTATTTCTAACAGCGTGCTTGAAGGTTGATTGTTGACCTTTCATGTACATATTTGTACTTTGTAATACGTAGAACAGCTTTTGGAGATCAACGAGTGTTTTTGGGCACTCTTTTGTCAATATTGCTTTCTCTCGCTATCCTTTTTCCTTCTGCCGTCTTTATGGCCACATTTGAAAGGAGGAGCCAACGCGCGCCTGCATATGGCCAGAACAGTGAGGATGGCTACGGAGCGACAATGGCCAATATGGTCAACGACGTCAAGCCTCGGCCGATTTTCGAAGGAACTTCCAAAACATTGGCAAACGAGAAAGAAGACCAGTTCTCAACATCGTTCTCGCCTTGTGCATCATCAACATCACGTATCGGCGACAGTGGGGTGTGCGTTCACTGGAATGGACTGTGGGCATTCGATTTGATTCTTTTGAAAATGCGTAGAATAGATCGTTCACTCAAGAATTCCATGCGCTGTCAGCGCACGGTTGCCAGAGTACGCCCAAAAGCGCCGCAATCTTATTGATCTGTCCCCTCTCGTAATTCTCTCCCTCCTCCCCCTCTTTTTTCCCTCACACTGTCTCTCTACACACAATTCTCTCTCGAAGTGTCTACGTTCGTTCTCGACTTCCCACGTTTCTTCTGTTACCTCCTTTCTCCGACGCTGTGGAGGCGTTACTTCATAGGCTGGACAGTGGCACCGAGGTACATGCTTGCACCCAAGCGTCTTCTCCAGCCAAAACACGCGCCTGAAACACAGCGCAGCGCTGCGGTGGTCATTCGCTGCGGTGGGAGAATGTTGTGAATGTTGTTGCGCGGTAGTGGTGATGTTAGGCGTTGCTGATTGCGCTCTCAGCTGCGGCTCAACACTTGTGGCCCCTCCATCGACAACGCCTTCGTCGCTACCGTTGTTTGCGCGGGACTTCGAAGCTGAGGCAAGGCCTACCGAAGCAACACAACTCTCCTTCCACCCTCCAATGCGGCGCTTCCAAAGGCACCAAAGCACAGGCCAACGGGCACGAACCCGCCAACCCGCGCATTATGCGCCATCCCCACCGCCGCGACGCGAATAGGCCCATGCGTCGCTGATCATTGCCCCTTCTGCAGACTGCCGCTCTCCTCATTTGGTACAGCAAGAGGTTACCTCACTGTGACACTCTGACGACAATGGAGGATTTTGATTGGGCAGCCATCATTGATGACCCAGAGGCATTTCTCCTCGAGGACCATGAGAAGCAGCAGCATGACCTGCTTCAGTACCAGCTTCAGCCTCAGCAGCAGAAGCGGCAGCAGCAACAGCAGCAGCACCAGCAGCAGCAGCAGGAGAGGGAGAAGTGGGAGCAACAGGAGCAGCAGCAGCAGTGGCAGCATCAGAAGCAGCAGCAGCAGCAGCAGCGACAGCAGCAGCAGCAACAGCAGCAACAGCAGCAACATCTGCAGCAACAGAAGCTTCGGTCGCAGCATCTCGAGCAACAGGGGCAGCTACAGCAAGTAGCTTCGCTGCCGCCAGCAGCACTGCCAGCGACGCTTCAGGAGGTGCAACGAGCTGCTGTTCCAGCCTCTCCATTGCACCAGCCTACCCTGGTGGTAGCGGAGGCACGCCATGCCCAACCGCACGGCCTTGACGAGCAGGCTTCCCTGCAGAAGAAAGCAGCCCAGACAAGTAACCAGGAAAAGCAGCCGCTCGCAAAGAACAAGCCCGAACTCGCGCCGGCACTCCCAGCTGGCGGCAGCAGCCGCCAAGGCCTTTCTGCAGCTGTTGAGCCTGTCATGCACAGCAACATCTGCTCCAGTCCATCTCTCTGTATCCCGCAGCAGCGGACGGATCTGCACGCACATGGCCAGCTCTGGTCCAGCTACATCGGCAGAAGCAGCTTGGGCGGAAGCAGTGGCGGCAGCAGCTGCACGGGTGCCGATCTATTGGCCGTACATTCTGGGATGTTCCCAGATGTCGGGCAGGTCGAGGCATTCTCCAGCCCCTCGCACCAGCGGCGTCTAGTGGTGGGATCAGACGGGCTTGCCGTTGGCGGACAGAAGAGCACGGACCAGCAGAGGCTTGACTATGCAAGACCCAGCATCATCAGCAGCAGCCCTCTTCTGTTACACCTGGCTGCTCGTGCGCACTCGCTCTCCTGCTTGCGTGGCGATGAACAGCAGGAAGGACAACAGGAACCAGTTTGTCAGAACCAGCCGCAGCAGTGGCAGCATCAGCAGCAGCAGCAGCAGCAACAGCAGCAGCAGCAGCAGCAGCAGCAGCAGCAGCAGCAGCAGCAGCAGCAGCAGCAGCAGCAGAAGCAGAAGCAGCAGCAGCAGCAGCAGCAGCAGCAGGAGCAGCTGAAGCAGCAGAAGCAAAAACAGATCTCCACGAGAGGCACAACTGCAATCCGGTTGCAAAGGCAATCCTGTGACATCCTGGGTGTGCCTCCCGACCACACGCAGGCCTGCGGAAGCCCTCCAGCTGATTGGGGTATTCTGCCACAGGGCGCTTCGAACTACACCCACATGCGCTCCCTAGTGTCAACTCTAGCCTTCCCCAAGTGGGCCTCTCATTCCTTAGGTGAGCTGAAGCATGCACAACTCCCTGGAAGGTTCCCACGAACAGGCAGCTGCCCCGATCTACTCCGCCTGCAGGTCGCCTTGGCGAGCCGAGCGGCGAATCCAGTTGCGAGGGAAGCGTGGAAGCTTGCAAGAGAAGGAGCATTTCACAAGAGTGCCAGAGTTTTGAGCGAAGGCTACGATTCTGAGAGGACGCCTACGGTGCCATCCCTCCACCAAAGGCACCCAGTGACCTCGACGTCTCCTGGATCTCTCTTGGCTCTGCATGAAATGCAGATGGTGGCGGATCGGCAAAGAGAAGTGCAGGTGACGGAGAAGTCATCGCTGATGCTGAGAGGGGCCCGATCGGACGCAGGAACATCCCCAGCAGCTGCATTGGCAGCGTCGACGGGAGGTCGGGCACACGTCAGATGTGCAGTTCTGAACGCAGCAGCGGTAGAGGCGCAAGCGCCAGATGTGGTGTCTGCCGTTGAGCCAGGAAGGGGAGGAGCACATGTGAGGGAAGATGAGATGATGGAAAGTGGGCGCATCGAGTTAGAATTGGATGAGGAGAGGCTCTCTGTTGTGCCCTACGAGGAGCGAGTGGATGCTGTCGCGCTGCATCTGGAAGACAAGGGACAGCAGAGCAGGAAGAGGAGCTGGCTGGAGACAATGGGGCTTGGAGCAGGAGCAGCAGCAGCAGCAGCAGGAGGAGGAGGAGGAGGAGGAGGAGGAGGAGGAGGAGGAGGA
>SZWC01009631.1:0-15022 GCA_023375785.1 Penium margaritaceum
TACCATACCATACCATACCATACCATACCATACCATACCAGACCATACCATACCATACCATACCATACCATAACATAACATACCATGGCATACCATATCATATCATACCATACCATACCATACAATGCCATACCATACCTTACTATACCATACCATACCATCTCATACCATACCATGCCACACCTTCCCATACTATACCATACCATACCATACCACACCATACCAGGCCATACCATACCACACCATACCATACCAGACCATACCATACCATACCATACCATACCATACTATACAATTCCATACCGTACCATGCCATGCCATACCATACCATACCAGACCGTAGCACACAGACCATAAAAGATCAGGCCAGACCATACCATACTATACAATATCATACAATACCATACCATACCATACGATACGATACCATGCCATACCATACGATACGATACCACACCATACCTTACTTTAGCATACCATACCATTCCATACCGTACCATACCATACCAATCCATACCATACCAGACTATGCCGTACCATACAATATCATACCATATCATACCATACCATACCATACCATACCAAACCATACAATACCTTACCATAGCATACCATACCATACCATACCATACCATACCATGCCATACCATACAAAACCATACCATACCATACCATGCCATATCTTACCATACCATACCATACCATCCCATACCATACCATACCATATCATACCATAGCATACCTTGCCATGCCATTCCATGCCATACCATACCATACCATACCATAGCATACCATACCAGACCACATTCGGCCAGACTATGCCATACCATACCATACCATACCATACCATACCATACCATACCATACCATGCCATATAATATCATACTATATCATACCATACCATACCATACCACACCATGCCATACCATACCATACAATACCATACCATACCACACCATACCAGGCCATAGCATACCACACCATACCATACCATACCATACCATACAATTCCATACCAAACCGTACTATATTATACCATACCATACCATGCCATGCCATGCCAGACCATAGCACACATAGGATAAAAGACCACGCCAGACTGTACCATGTCCTACGATCCATACCATTCTATACCATACCATGGCATACGATGCAATACCATGCCATACCATACTATACCACACCACACCTTACTATACCATACCACACCATACCATACCATGCCATTCCATACCATTCCATACCATTCCATACCATACCATACCACACCATACCATACCATTTCATACCAAACCATACCATACCATACCAAACCATAACATACCATACCATACCAAACCATACAATGTGTTACCATACCATACCATACCATACCATACCATACCATACCATACCATACCATAACACATCACAGCATACCATACCATACCATACCATACCATACCATACCATAACATACCATACCATATCATATCATACCATACCATACCATACCATACCATGCCATATCATACCATACTATACCATACCATACCATCTCATACCATACCATACCAAACCATACCATACTTTAGCATACCATACCATTCCATACCATACCATACCATACCATACCATACCAATCCATACCAAACCATACTATGCCGTACCATACAATATCATACCATATCATACCATACCATACCATACCATAGCAAACCACACAATACCTCACCATACCATACCATACCATACCATACCATACCATACCATACCATACCATACCAAACCACACCATACCATGCCATATCTTACCATACCATACCATACCATCCCATACCATACCATAGCATACCATACCATATCATACCATACCATACCATGCCATGCGATACCATGCCATACTATACAATACCAGACCATACCATACCATACCAGACCACATTCGGCCAGTCTATGCCATACCATACCATACCATACCATATCATACTATACCATACGATGCAATACCACACCATACCATACCATATCATACCATACCATATCATACCAAAGCATACCATACCATACCCTACCATACCATACCATACCAAATCAGACCATACCATACCATACCATACCATACCATGCCATACCATACCATACCATACCTAACATACCAAAGCATACGATAGCATATCATGCCATGCCATGCCATACCATACCATGCCATACCATACCAGAACTTACCATACCATACGATACCAGACCAGGCCAGACCATGCGATACCGTACCATACCATAACATACCATACTATACCATGATAGTGCATGGTATGGTAATACCATGCACTATCATGCCATACCATACCATATCATGGCATAACAACGTGTGATTGACGGTCAGAAAGGAATTGGCCCACCCCATGGCAACCGTAGCTACAGAAAAGGCCAGAATGCACGTGGCAAGTCTCAATTGGATGACCGGGTGAGGGGGGAAGGGGAGGAGAAGAACAGTATTGGGTGTGCCAGATTGCTGTGAGAACAATTAACATGGACGTGGATTTGGTGGATGGTTTAAGCGTGTATCATGTCAAGCATCTTTGCACAGGGTGTTGTGTGTCTCTTTTTCATGAGGATTACTATGACCATTCTGCTTCATTCTTGTCTTTATCTTATTTTACGGCTTGTGAGGGAATGTTGCCACATGCACTTGTCACCAGTGTGTGTGCAAATCTGGAACAACGCTGGGTGTATCACTCCCATATACTTCTGGAGTGTGGTTTCTACACCATTATAGCTGAAAACTACTTCTTCTCCAATGAATGCACTTTGTAGTGAGAAATTCAGGACCATGTTTCTCACTTGTGAATTTCCAGGAACGTGCAGTTTGAAAGTGGTGTATGTAGCTATAATACGTTCGATTGGATATGGCATTGCTAGCCCCTGACACAGAAACCTTGCAAACACCAAATAGATACAACTTTTAATCAATTCATGATGCAACATAAAGATTAAAATACAATGTTCCCCAGTACCATATGCTATGTCAACTGAATACATTAATCTCTCACATGGAATGAGTAGCTTCAGCTTAAACCTATGATGCTATCAAGTGCCCATTGCACACAACCATTAGAATGTACACTAATGGTATCATGATTAAACACACAAAATGTGCACCATAGTGAAACTATGCATGGTAGAGTATAGTGGAATGCATCACATTGAAGGAGAAGTGGGCTATGTAGACAACATTGATACACAATGGAAAAACATGTCCTTGAATAATGGAGTATGAATTTGCATTATGCCCATTGCTTCCACGTGTATGGAGTATTAGATGGGCACGTACATGGCATGTGGATGCTACGGAGCCAACAAAAAGGCTCAATCTCAGTGATTTTAGACATCCAGTCCAGCACATCCTTGTGCGCAATCCTCGAATCCTAGGCACCCTTGACGATGTGCCATGCTTTATGTTCCCATTTGGAATTGGAGATGGTTGTCATGGTGGGGGTGTGGAACCCCATGCCCTAAACTTATCCCATCAAGGAGTGAATCAGGAACTAGTTCCTGGCGGTAGGATCTCAAACGCCGGTTCAGCCAGGTCCCTGCGGGGACGTGTGAACCCACTTTTCTTCCATGGATGCCCAGTGCGACCACTATGATAACCATTAGGACCACCAATTCTATGTTGGTTGGTATTCATGCCTGGCACCGTAGCAGTTTCTTGTGCGCAGGACGATGGTGGTTCTTCTAAGAGAGCAGTTATATGCATTCATAAATGTTTCTGCCCCTAAAAACATCCAAAATCTTTGTAGAATCTGAGTGCATGATCATTGTTGCCTCTCACTCTTCCTTTAATGGTCGAACGGTCATGTAGCCGGTTTGAACAAATGAATGTTGATGTCAACATCCACATGATGATATTGTGGCAAATTTGCGTCTCCAAAACGTCACGCTTCAGGTATCCTGATATGTCAAGGTGAAAACTGGTGGGGGTACTGTTTTGTGGGACACTTACTACTGAGTGGTATGTAAGCCACATACGGACTACTCAAGGTTCATTATCGACTCGATTTTGGAACAATACCGTGTAAGAAACAAGAATGAATCAAAGTGGACCCTCTTGCGCACAATCTCTGGAAGTGGAATTCTGGAGCATAATATGTAATCTTGAGAAGGCCAATGCTCAGTACATATTATTGGGAAGGCCATAAAAATTTGTCAAACTAATGGATGTAAGGTAACCCACCTCTGTCCATATGTTTACACACATATACATCCGGTTATATGATCCCATATCCAGGCCGCGCCAATTAATATGGTACTCTTTCCATGGGTAAAACAACAAGGAGCTCAGACGACTGAATAGCATTTCCTTGAGGTATACAGCCCATTTTCCAAGCGTTATCATTGATGTACATCACTGATTGCGCACGGCTATCGTGATCAAGTGACATCGCAGAATTGCAAGGGGAAATACAGATCAAACAGCCCAACCACCCCAAGGCTTCGTTGTGGTCACATGTCTGCCACCCATCGCAACTATGGCCTCGCACATGAAGCCACAAATCACCGGCCACTTGAAGTGGTAATGTATCAAAACAGCCACAAAGCAATGTTCAAGCTTGTCTGCAAAATCATAAGTTACTGATACTTGCCAAAGGTGGCTGTAAGATTCCGATAATATTGTATTCGTCAACATAATAAAAAAAATGATTTCAGTGATGTGTAACTACACCCATGTTCAAATCAATATATCTTGAAGGTTCCAATATGTAAGTAATCGGATACATTAGATATCCATGATGTAAACATTTTATGATTCATGAATGTTATGTACAAAAACTAGTATGTACATGCATATCTCTTTAAATGGATTAACTTTGCAGTTATGTGTATTAAAACATGCATAAACATACATCAATCTATTGAGATATCAATATTTTGTGTCGCTATTCAGATGTATATCATAACTAGCTACTTACCTACATGGTTGTACAGATATTCTAGCTAGAACTTTGTGTGTAGATATATTCATAGTGTAATAGCGGTAGGCCATTTGCAAATAACTGGGGACCAAAACATAAGCCCTCAGAATAGTCAGTCCAAGGAAGCCAAGTGACTGGCCGCCTCTGCCACTTTGGCTGAGACACGTCACGGTAAACTGGACATGGTCATCGTAAGGCAATTTTACAAACATGCAATGTAAAACCACTATCGTTCCACGTGGCACAGCTACATGGAAACAAGACCCTAGTGACCAACTAGAGTGGAGGGGGAGTTACACGATAGATCGTCCATCGCGATAGTAATCTTGCCTTAAATCTGCAAAAACAATTACCTTACGGGCTAGGGTCGATCTCGACTCCAGCCCGTAGACTATTTTACGGCCGAGGACAGGAGAGACTATCCTCGAGTCCCTGAATCACACAGTAAGTATTTGTGGACCATTTATAATCATAAAAATGATCCTTACCTACATTCCTACCCCTTGGATCTGAACCGCCCCGATACATTCTTGCTCATGGAGATTTGATCATTGCATGCAAAGTCATCCAAACCATGCAACAAGAAGTGTGTCTAAGAGAAAATCTTTGAACTCTTGTCATCCGCAACACTATTGGGTCACGTTCACGCTCAATAAACCACAAACACATGCGGTTTTTTGAATTGTGATCATCCAAACAGAACATATCGTGTTGATTGTGTATTCCTTTGGCTCTGGAATGACGATGCACATACAACCTTTGTACATATGGACACGTGATGCCATTTATTCCTGGAAAATTCATCACACGTGTGAATCTTCCGTACCGATGCCATTGGGTACGTACATTGTCAATGTTGTCGTGCCAATTTGGAAGAGGGTACCTAGAATAAAATGTCCCATATTCCGTGTGTTACATCTTCAGCAAGCTGTTGTGGTGACCCCTCCTCCTCGGCAAGGAATTTCCTTGCGACCAATTAACCAGGCATGCCTGCAAAAACCGTCCATGTCCATACAGTAAGGACATAAATCTGTCAGACAACATCTCTTCCTAAGAGTTGCTGTGGATGTGGTACCTCCCTACACAATTGTCAATGTTTACAAACCAGGATTTGAATACTTGTCTCGTTAGTTTGCAACCACGTGTTCATGACCAGGCATAGGTCCACAAGACCTTTTGGTTGGCTGAACTCAACCAAGAGCCACATAGCCCATGCGACACGCAAGCTGGCTTCATTTTAAGTTTGAGAGGCACCAATGACCAAATACATGGTTCCTGAGCACCTTGATTCCCTTTCAAAATTGTGCTCATCTGTAAAGGAGGTGCATTGGTTTCGTGGGAGATGCAAGTGCCATTGAAAAGTTTCATCACACACGGTGAACAATGCTTCAACCTACATGATTTTGTGTGACAACAGTCATCCCCTCATTTCAACAAGAACTGAATATCAGAGATGGCCACCGAGGTCCCTGTCAAATGCTGATCTTCTTTCAAATAGCAGAGAAGGGATACACGGATCTCGTGGATTTCATCCACGAGATTTGTTTGGATATTTCAATGGTCTGCATGACGCTTGTCATGCCACCGGATTGAGGTACTTGTGACATTGGTGCTTTTGCCAAGGCTCTTTATCCATGGGTACAGCCCATGCAGGAGATAGTTGAAAAAAACAATCCACTGAACGCTACATCAGTGGCAACGAAGGAAACCATTTTCAATGCCAGCGGTTCCCCACCTCTTCATCGGGACCATCTGAGTCAATGAAGTGTGCATGAAGTACACCGTTGCTGAGTGAGGTATCTATACTTGGATAAAAAGGAAAATTTCTTAAAAGGTTCCCCACCTCTTGTATTTTTTAGGAACTTAGCCGCACTGAGAGAAGAATGGTTCATAGTCTCTATCATTGACCGCTTTTATTCCAGAAAAATCTCTAATGAAGCATGATAGTAGACTGATTAAGCATGACTGGTTCCAGGCCTTGCTTTTGGCCTAATTGGAATCCATTCACGCAGCTTCACAAGAGCACATTGTACATCAAGGATGGACTGTGCTTTCATTGTCTCAATTCATGAGATATGTCAAGTTCTCCATCAAATTCTGCTAAGGGATATTGTCCCTTACGGGTCTAGTTCAATGAGCCTCTCGAGTCAAAATTTGGGTGTGATACGCTGGTCATCATTGGTTGGCCTTTACATTGACTTTGACTCGTTCCATAGTCAATCGGACCGCAACGATGGAGGTCCCGACGTTCGTCTAGCGTACATCGACCTACTTAGTGTTCGTAACCACAGTCATAGTCTTGGATGAAACCCCAAGACCGTGTTGTGATCCCAATAACATTGTATTTTGCTCATGGAAAACTATGAGATTGTCAAAGTACACTGGAAACCCAGCATAGAAAAACGATGTCCCTTGTTTCCATTGAAACGCAGATGAACCTATGTTACTGGCATCAGTTCAAGCACATTCTTCCTTCAATATCATGGGAATGTTCACTTATCAATTGATTACACACTTAATATTTTGCCTTCATATGTCGTTTGTGTTCCTCATGCAGTCGATTGCGTCAAACGCTACCAGACGACCTCCACCATTAACGTCCACCGCACTGCGGTGTTACCGGCCATTCGGGAGTCATCAAGAGCCATTGCTCCTTGTTTATGCGTTCATGTCCACCCTTAAAGGTCATCCTTTTCTGGGATCATACTTCTTATCAGACCTGTTAATTCCGGCTGGGTATCACATTATGTCACGTGTTGGATTTTACATAAGCAGAATCTGTAGGAATCTTCAGGTGAGATACTGTGGTAGTTCAACTCTCTGGTACTGTGCTGAATTTGTTGGTGATGACCTCTCAGTTAGGAATAACCGCTTACACACACACAGGCACTCTTGCCTTGGCAATGTCACTGACTGTGCGATTCAAGAGTATGAACTGAAGGCACAGATATACGAATCGTCTCACAAGCTTTCCAACGGTACCAAGCTTGTTTGAAATGGTTACACAGAGACGAAGTAAAAAGAAATACAAACCTACAGCTACTTATCTGTCTACACTAGCTACAAGCAGAAAAGTAGAAGTGTTGACGCAGTCCGGTCTTCTTGTGTCTTCACATGATCTTCCGGACACCGCTCGATGATCCCCGATCATCGGCAGACCGAGGTTGGCGGATGCCCAGCGCCCTCGGTGCGATCCACGGACGAGATCGTCCGGATCTGCGGTAGCTTCTTCATGACCATCGATCTGGCTCGGGCATTTGTCTCACGATGATGGGCCGACCGCACCTCTCGATTTAGCGACAGCGCCGATCAATCCACAATGCCCTCGCAGGATGCCTGACCACAGGATCCATCTTTAGAAAGAGGAATATCTTCAGCGGTTCCTTGGTCCTTGCCACGTCAGCAGTCTCGGAGTCGAGAGGAGCTCACGCTCGCACTCTCGCCTTGTCTGCCGAACCACACATCCTGTTGGTCCAAAACTTGCCGATACATATCACTGCTGGTAAAGTTATTCCATCAGCTCTCCGGAGCTCCAATAGGATGAGTAGAGGGAGTAGGGCCGCGGATGGATGGATCAGTGGGACGCCTAAAGAGGCCTGCCCACAGCCATACCATGCCCCTTCATAGAGGATAGACAGGAGGGTCGAGAGAGAGATGACGATCTCACCCTCGGCCCTCTTGTTTTTGCTTTTTGTTGATGTTGTGCCGAGCCTAGGAGAGCAGTGGATCAAGATGATCTGACGGTTGTCCTTTTTCCAACATTCCTCCCCTTGTCGATCCAGCGCTGATGAAGTTGGAGCCGACAAGTGGAAAAAGGAAAGAAGCCCCCCCGCGAGAAGAGAGCCGGGAGGATGGGGGCGACAGAAGAGAACAGGGCGAGGCACGAGAATGCACGGAAAAAGAAATCCCCCCCCCCGGGCCAACCGAGCCTGGCTGACAGAGAAAAGGAGAGAATTCCGGAGCAGCAAGACGCAGGGTGTACAGTGAGCCGGTGAGAACTTTGTAGCCCGGACAACGCCCCGACGGCTAAGAGATAGACCGGTCCCAACAGCACACCCTGCCCGGACTTGGGGGAGTGGGCCCCCTCCCGCGCATCCGGCCCGCAGGGTGAGCTGAACAGGGGGCAGCCCACCCATGGGGGTCTGAAAGAGAAGAGTGAAGGAGGAGAATATCGATGGAGAGAAATTGCAGTTTGGAGCAGCGTGGATCCAGCAGCGAACAGGGTAGGAGGAGAGGGCGTTGGCGTTATGCAAGGACCAAGGCGCGAGAGGAAAGCAAAGCGCAGGGAGATAGAGAGAACAGCAGCAGGAAGAAGCAAGAGGAGGTGGAGAAAACGGTCGCACACAACCCGCGTCCGTGCCAACGCCTCATGTGGGGGGCACGGAAGCGGGAAGCGACGACAGTTCCACCGAGGACAATCTCCGTCCGTCCCAACGCCTCATACGGGGGGGACGGAAAGAGAGAGCCAGGAACGAGCGGCAATGGGGAAGAACGGAGAAGAAAGAAGACAGCGCCAAGAGGATTCAAGACAAGGAGAGAAGGCCCAAGCGGGCGCAGAGATGAGCGTGACGGTCAGCAGAAAGGGCTTTGGTGAAGATGTCAGCAGTTTGGTCGACAGTGGGGAGATAGTGCATGACGACTTCGCCTTCTGCAACAGCGTGGCAAATGTAGTGGTACTGCCAACGGATGTGCTTGGTACGGTCATGGAGAACGGGATCCTCGGAAAGGGCAATAGTCCCTTCGTTGTCACACTGGATGGGCGTAGGCTCAAGTTGATCAAATCCAAGCTCGCTCAGAAGCATACAAAGCCAAACCGCCTCTCTTGTGCATTCGCTCTCAGCAATGTATTCAGCTTCAGTTGAGGATAGAGCGACCACAGACTGCTTCTTGCTACGCCAGCTGACGGGTCCACCGTTGAGGAGAAAGACGTACCCAGAGGTGGAGCGGCTGGTGGTGTGATCACCAGAGAGGTCAGCATCGCACAATCCCTGGAGAACATTGTTGCCAGAGGCGTAGCGGATAGCCAGAGAAGCAGACCCACGGAGATAGCGAATGCTACACATGGCAGCCACGATGTGAGCAGCAGTGGGACGCTGACAGCCTTGACGGAGGAGGCCAAGAGTAAAGGAGAGGTCAGATCTGGTAGCCACAGAAGCGTACATCAGGGAGCCAACCATGCACGAAAAAGCTTCGGCATCTTCCAAGGAGGCCAAAGGTGTGGCTGCCGTGACTGGTTTGGTAAGGCCATGCTCCTTGGAGAGTGGAGTGGCTTGAAGGGTGGATGTACCAAGCCCGAACTTGTCAGCCACACGTTGAGCATAAGTGGCCTGGGTTAGTGTTACGTGACCGTGGAGGACGTCATGAGTGATTTGAATCCCAAGGTAGTATTTGAGAGGTCCCATGTCCGTCATCTCAAATCGGCGGGATAACTGCTGTTTGAGAGTATCCAAAACAGAGAGGGATGGTCCAAACAGGATAAGGTCGTCCACGTAGAGAATAACACCGAGAAGATTGGATCCTCCACGGAAGTACATGGAGTGGTCATAGTGCAGGCATTGGAGACCTTGGACCAGGAAAAATTCGTGGATCTTCAGGTTCCACTCTCGTGGAGCTTGCTTTAGCCCATACAGAGATTTGTTGAGCTTGCACACATGATCGGGGTGATCTGGGGATACGAAGCCTTCTGGTTGAGTCATGTAGATAACTTCTTTGAGATCACCGTTGAGGAAAGCACTTTTGACATCCATTTGATGGAGATGCCATTTGTTGTTAACGGCCAGAGAGAGGATCACCCTGATGGATGAGTACTTGGCCACCGGTGCAAAAGTATCTTGATAGTTTACTCCAAGAACTTGGCTGAACCCCCGCGCAACAAGGCATGCCTTGTGGCGATCAGGTGTACCTGCACTGGGCGGCTTGGTCTTTAACACCCACTTACATGTGACAATGGGTGTGTTGGGTGGACGAGGAACCAGATCCCATGTATGCTGTTTTTGAAGCTGAGAGAGCTCCTCTTGAGCTGCTTGACGCCATTGGTCTGCATCTGGGCGGCGCATAGCATCTTTGAAGCTGGTGGTATCCACCACTTGTGTGAGTAGTACTGTGTGCTCAAGGTCGTCGTCTGCGGAGAGCTCGGTTGTGGACAGAAAACCAAGCTGAAGGAATGTCAGCGGTCTGGTGAGTCTGGCTGACCGCCGTAGTCCTGATTGTGACAGAGTGCTGGAGACATCCTTCTATGAGGCAGCGGGAGCATGACGATGTTCTTCTGGAACCACAGGAGGGAGGAAACCAGCGTGGTTGTCAGGTGTTGGGTCGACGGAGAACTTTTGCAGAGGTGGTGGTGTTGTTTCAATATAGACGGTAGGCGTGACTGCTGGTGGTTTTGCATCTCGTGCTCGGTTGAAGAAGCTTTCGTGAAAATGGGTTGCCTGCTCCGAATCACGCGTTTGGACTCTGGATCCCAGAGTCAGTAGATGTCCCGTGTCTCGTATCCAAGAAGGATACAGACTTTGGATCGTGGATCCAGTTTGGAGCACTCTTCTGGACGAACCCAGGCATGCGCTCTGCATTCGAAGATACGAATGTGTCCCAGATAAGGCTTGTTCCCGGTCCATGCTTCATAGGGTGTGGATGCCCCTGCATGCAGCTTAGTTGTGGGGAGACGATTTGTGATATATGCTGCGGTGTGGAGAGCTTCAGCCCAGAACGCGGATGAGAGGCCGGCTGTATGAAGCATAGTCCGGACTCTTTCGAGAAGGGTCCGATTCATCCGCTCTGCTTTGCCATTCTGTTGTGGAGTATATAGCACTGTAGTTTGGTGTTGAATACCTCTTTCATCGTAGAAGGCTTTGAGGTTGCGATTGATAAACTCTGTCCCGTTGTCAGTTCGAATCTTCTTGATTTTTTGGCTGGTCTCATTTTCAACCTGTCGAACCCAGGTTTTGATCTCTTCAATAGCGTCAGCCTTGAAACGAAGAATCCGGGTCCAGACCATATGCGTGTAGTCATCCAAGATGACGAGAAAGTAGTGCTTGTTGGAGAGAGATCCTTCCTTGATATGGCGGAGATCCATATGCACGAGTTCCAGGCACTCGTGAGTCCCATGTGACGGAAGTGAGTGAAAAGACGCTCAGTGTTGTTTGCCGGTGATACAGCCTTCACACATGGGTGCTTCTCGGTCTTGCAGCAGGATGTCTGGTAGGTCGTGAGCAACTGAATCTGCAGCCATTTTGGTTACAATAGGATAGCTGACGTGTGCCAGCCACTTGTGCCAAAGTTCTGTCGTGGTGGACGGAGTCGTTGTTTTAGCTGATGTAGATGAAGAGGCCACAAACGCCATCTCTTGTGTTTCTGGGTGTCTTGAGGGTTCGCTGGTGTCAAGGACGGTCAAGTTGCCCATGCGAGTGGCCACTGCTGCCAGTTGGGATGTCTGGTTATACACCTTGAAGTTCTTATCAGTGTCAAACACAACTTTGAAGCCTTTGTCGTTGAGCTTTGTGACTGAGAAAAGGTTGGCTGCAAGGTCTGGCACGTAGAGTACATCCTCAAAGGTCCTTATGGCTGGCTTCCCATTGCACTTGATACCAACCTTGACTGTTCCTTGCCCGTAAGCAAGGATAGTCCTTCCATCACCAAGGCGAACTTCTCGTGGTGTCAGAAAACGTTTGAAGTTGATAAACCAGTCCTTCTTGCAGGTCATATGTTTCGTACAACCAAAGTCCAGGATCCATGCCAGAATGCCGGCGGCCAGAAGAAGAGCACTGTCGATGGAGCACATGGCCAACTCTTCAGTCACAAATTCTTCTTCTGTCAGGGTGTGATGTGCTGTCTCTTCTGTTGCTGAACCATAGATTGGATGCTCTGGCTGCGAGGCTGACATGTCTTTGTTAGGTAGGATTGGTCCTTCAGATAGAAGATTTAGCTGAAAATTGTCTTCTTCGTCTGATGACTCCTGTGCTTTGGTNTTGAAGTTGATAAACCAGTCCTTCTTGCAGGTCATATGCTTCGTACAGCCAGAGTCCATGATCCATGCCAGAATGCCGGCGGCCAGAAGAAGAGCACTGTCGATGGAGCACATGGCCAACTCTTCAGTCACAAATTCTTCTTCTGTCAGGGTGTGATGTGCTGTCTCTTCTGTTGCTGAACCATAGATTGGATGCTCTGGCTGCGAGGCTGACATGTCTTTGTTAGGTAGGATTGGTCCTTCAGATAGAAGATTTAGCTGAAAATTGTCTTTTTCATCTGATGACTCCTGTGCTTTGGTGGACCCTGTAAGGAAAGCAGACACGGTGGACATGTAGGTGGTCATCATTGCTTGATGGGGTCGACGAGCTCCATAATGGCGAGTGAAGTGTGGACGTCATTTAGGGCAGTCCATGGCAATATTTCCCTTCTGCTTGCATGTCTAGCACACTCGATCAGTCGGTGGAACAAAGCCCCGTGGTGAATGCGGGGTTGGTTGATCTCTGTTGTTGAAATGTGTAAGAGATCCCTGGCTGTCGTTTCCATAAGCTCCAAATTTCTTTGTCCTTTGTCCTTGGTATTTGGTCACAAGGCCGGTTTCACCTCCGTTGTCTTTGACATACTGTTCTTCAACCATCATGAGTTCTTCGACAGCCTTCTCCAGAGTCAGAGAATATTGTTGACTTCCAAGTGGCGCTGCTGCTGCTGGTGGTGCTGCTTCAACGGCGACACCAGGTGCCCCACCTGTAGCCCTTCCTTGTGCCCCGATAGCTTATTGTGATGTTGTCCGGAGCTCAGCAAGTTGGGCATCAAAGGTCTTCCCCTGTTTCTGGAAAGTCTGAAGTCAGTTTAGTACCAGAACTCTTTCAGAGATGACTTCCCGCATCGATGAAATACGGCTGGCCAGGTGTTTGAGGTGGGACACATGGTCTTCCAGGCGTGTTCCTTCTTCCATTTGCTAAGTATGGAACTCTGTCAGTAGACTTCCCAACTCAACATCGTTCGTCCTTTCATAGCGGCTCTTCAGGGCCTTCCATGCTTTCCTTGGACAGTTGGTTGGATTGTTTTCTCTGATGATGAACTTGAGTCGCTCTGTTAGATTCAGCGCCAGAATTGAGAAGGCCTGGTCACAGCGTCGCTTCCAGCTGACTTGTTCTTCAGGTGACGCTATTGCAGGTAATGTGTCAGTAGGGGGATCGCAGACGACGCCCCATAGGCCCTTGTTTAGGAATATCATCTCAATGTTGAAAGCGAAGGTATGGTAGTCATCGCCGTTGAACGGAGCCACTTTGAAATGATCTCCATTGTTGATTGTTGCCGCCATAGTTGCGTAGATCTGAAGATGCCACCTGCTGTGATACCAAATGTTGGATTTTACATAAGCAGAATCTTTAGGAATCTTCAGGTGAGGTACTTGTTGTTCTTCTATGCCCCATGGCCACTGCTATGGGTTGACGGACAGGTTGGGCATGCACTGCTCCCTTAGAGTAAGTCCCCCAAACCTTGTTCGTGGTGCAAGTCCAAGCAAGACACCAGAAGTGTAGCGCAACGGATAGCATGTTGGACTTAGGGACAACAGGTCCTGCGATTGAGCCTTGATGTGCGCAGGAGGGTTTTTGACCTTCTAGCACAGGGGAAATTTCTTAGACATTTCTCCATGCATGAGGAGAGTGCGCCACTTGGCGGTCAGTGGATGCGCCAATTGGCGGACTGGTGAGGTGGTTTGGAGTGACCACCCCAAAAGTGTCACTGCCCACACACCTTAGAAGCCAGGCCTAGGACTATATGTACCAGGCTCATTCCTCATTCTAATTACACAATCTGGCCTTAGATGCTCCTCACAGAGTTGTCCAACTAATGAACAGTATAAAGAAGACACTGGTTGGTCTAAGCCCCAGGAGTTAGTCTTTGACTAGCACCTCGCGCGAAAGTGACCAAGTGTTAAGTGGACACAGTTGCTAGCAAGTGATTGCCTAGGAACTGCTCAGTGTGGAACCGTGATCCTGAGGGTGATATCTTCTCCTAGCTGAAATGCTAGGATCGGACGGCAAGTGCTATTGTGTCGGCCCTGTTTTCTAGTCCGTTTGCCTCAGGCCGGTTGACA
>SZWC01009631.1:17184-38489 GCA_023375785.1 Penium margaritaceum
ACCTTTGACGAGAGGAAACCAGGCAAGGAAGAGATGCTTGATCCCACGGAAGCTCCAAAACAGGGAGAGTGGTTGGTGCTGCTAGAGTCAGGAGATCAAGCTCCTGAAAACTGGCAAGTGGTGCCAGTGCGGCAGGCCGTGAAGAAGAGTGGTGTGCCAGGGGGAGCGGCTGCGCAGGCTGACGCAGCGGCGAGCTCCGACACAGAGTCGGAGACGTCCGAGGCCTCTGAGACCAGCTCGGAGGCCAGTGGCTCTTCAAAAGAGGAAAATTCAACTCCAGGGCAGCCAACACCACAGGAGCAACAGCATGGCAAACATCCACCAGCAATGCAACGTCGCAGCACACGACAAAGAAAACAAACTCCAAAGTACGACGCTGACACTGGAAGCTGGACTGGACTGAGCTGGTCCTGTTTGGCTCAGGGAGAGCCGCTCACTGTGGCTGAAGCGCTGGCAAGGCCCGATGCGGCCAAGTGGAAGGAGGCGGTGGACAGCGAGCTCGCGTCCATCGAAGAAAATGGCACATGGGTGCTGGTGGACAGACCCGCTAACGCTCACGTGGTGGGCTCAAAGTGGGTGCTCAGGTTGAAGCGGAAGCAAGATGATAGCATCGACAAGTACAAGGCAAGGGTCGTGGCGAAAGGGTTCTCACAGCGCGCAGGTTCTGAGTACGATGAGACCTTCGCACCGGTCGTCACGTTTGCCTCCATCAGGTCCCTGCTTGCTGTCGCTGCCGCCAAAGACCTTGAGATCCACCAGATGGATGTGAAGACAGCCTTCCTTTATGGGAAGCTCGACAAGGAGGTGCTAATGGAGGTACCGGAAGGTGTCAAAGCACCCGAGGGTAAGGTGTGCAAGCTGGTGAAGGCGTTGTACGGGCTGAAACAGGCCCCACGGATCTGGTACAAGGAGATGGACAGCTTCATGGCTGAGATCTCCTTCGCACATTGCAAAAATGACCCTAGCGTCTATGTGCGGGAGGACGAACGTGGCTTGCTACTTGTGGCGTTGTACGTGGATGATCTTATCATGTGTTCTTCCTCGCAGGAGGCCCTCACGGACCTCAAGAAAAATCTGGCCAGCAGATTTAAGATGAAGGACATGGGACCTCTCGAGTACTACCTCGGGATTGCTGTTCACCGCAACCGCAAAGCAGGCACCATCGAGCTCAACCAGACCAAGTACATCATGGACATCTTGAAGCGCTACAACATGGAGGACTGCAAGCCCGTCAGCACCCCCATGCCCTCCGACTGCAAGCTCTCCTCCTCCATGTCACCAAGCAACGAGGCAGACCGGCGGGAGATGCAAAACATTCCATACCAGTCCGCCGTCGGAAGCCTCATGTATGCAATGGTGGGAACACGACCTGACATTGCTTTTGCAGTGGGTCAGGTGAGCAGGTTTGTGGCCAATCCTGGGCCAGAACATTGGCAAGTCGTGAAGCGGATTTTTCGCTACCTGAAAACGACTCGGCACGTCGGACTTCGGTTTGGAGGTCTAGAAGGATCAGACTTGCTGCGGCTGACATGCTACACCGACGCGGACTGGGGAGGACGGATTGATGACAGGAAGTCCACCTCAGGGTCTGTTTGTCTTCTCAACGGTGGTGCGGTCTCATGGGCAAGCAGGAAGCAGGACTGCGTCTCGCTTTCTACTGCTGAGGCGGAGTACATTGCACTCTCCGAAGTTTGCAAGGTAACACAGTGGCTTCGCAGTTTTCTTGATGAGATCAAGGCACCACAAGAGGAGGCAACGGTCATCCGCATCGACAACCAAAGTGCCATGGCTATGGCAGAGGACGACATGATCTCCCGGCGTAGAAAGCACAACGATATTCGGTACCACTACTCACGTGACCTTATCGCCAAGGGTGTCGTGGAACTGGAGCACGTCGCAACCAAGAAAATGCTTGCGGACTTCTTGACAAAGCCGCTAGACAGCGACTTGCATGTTGCAGGTGCTCGAGGAGTCGGCATGGTGGATGCAAGAGATGAGAACTAAAGACCAAGAAAACTGACATGCACAAACACAACATAGAGCTACAGGTTCATGCCGAAGAAAACTACCACAGCAGGTGGCCTACAGTGCAAGGGAGAGATTGTTGTTCTTCTATGCCCCATGGCCGCTGCTATGGGTTGACGGACAGGTTGGGCATGCACTGCTCCCTTGGAGTAAGTCCCCCAAACCTTGTTCGTGGTGCAAGTCCAAGCGAGACACCAGAAGTGTAGCGCAACGGATAGCATGTTGGACTTAGGGACAACAGGTCCTGCGATCGAGCCTTGATGTGCGCAGGAGGTTTTTTGACCTTCTAGCACAGGGGAAGTTTCTTAGACATTTCTCCATGCATGAGGAGAGTGCGCCACTTGGCGGTCAGTGGATGCGCCAATTGGCGGACTGGTGAGGTGGTNCAAGGAGGTGCTAATGGAGGTGCCGGAAGGTGTCAAAGCACCCGAGGGTAAGGTATGCAAGCTGGTGAAGGCGTTGTACGGGCTGAAACAGGCCCCACGGATCTGGTACAAGGAGATGGACAGCTTCATGGCTGAGATCNCGTGGTGCAAGTCCAAGCGAGACACCAGAAGTGTAGCGCAACGGATAGCATGTTGGACTTAGGGACAACAGGTCCTGCGATCAAGCCTTGATGTGCGCAGGAGGGTTTTTGACCTTCTAGCATAGGGGAAGTTTCTTAGACATTTCTCCATGCATGAGGAGAGTGCGCCACTTGGCGGTCAGTGGATGCGCCAATTGGCGGACTGGTGAGGTGGTGTGGAGTGACCACCCCAAAAGTGNCCCACACACCTTAGAAGCCAGGCCTAGGACTATATGTACCAGGCTCATTCCTCATTCTAATTACACAATCTGGCCTTAGATGCTCCTCACAGAGTTGTCCAACTAAGGAACAGTATAAAGAAGACACTGGTTGGTCTAAGCCCCAGGATTTAGTCTTTGACTAGCACCTCGCGCGAAAGTGACCAAGTGTTAAGTGGACACAGTTGCTAGGAAGTGATTGCCTAGGAACTGCTCAGTGTGGAACCGTGATCCTGAGGGTGATATCTTCTCCTAGCTAAAATGCTAGGAGCGGAAGGCAGGTGCTATTGTGTCGGCCCTGTTTTCTAGTCCGTTTGCCTCAGGCCGGTTGACAGTACTGTGGTAGTTCAACTCTTTGGTATTGTGCTGAATTCGTTGGTGATGACCTCTCAGTTAGGAATAACTGCTTACACACAGAGAGGCACTCTTGCCTTGGCAATGTCAGTGATTGTGCGATTCAATAGTATGAAATGAACGCACAGATACAGGACTTGTCTCACAAGCTTTCCAATGGTACCAAGCTTGTTCGAAATGGTTACACACAGACGAAGTAATAAGAAATACAAACCTACAGCTACTTATCTGTCTACACTAGCTACAAGCAGAAAAGTACAAGTGTTGACGCAGTCCGGTCTTCTTGTGTCTTCACAGGATCTTCCGGACACCGCTCGATGATCCCGGATCATCGGCAGACCGAGGTTGGCGGATGCCCAGCGCCCTTGGTGCGATCCACGGACGAGATCGTCCGGATCTGCGGTAGCTTCTTCATGACCATCGATCTAGCTCAGGCATTTGTCTCACGATGATGGACCGACCGCACCTCTTGATTTAGTGACGGCCCCGATCAATCCAAAACGCCCTTGCAGGATGCCTGACCACAGGATCCATCTTTAGAAAGAGGAATATCTTAAGTGGTTCTTTGGTCCTTGCCACGTCAGCAGCCTCGGAGTCGAGAGGAGCTCACGCTCGCACTCTCGCCTCGTCTGCCGAACCACACATCCTGTTGGTCCAAAACTTACCGATACATATCACTGCTGGTAAAGTTATTCCATCAGCTCTCCGGAGCTCCAATAGGATGAGTAGAGGGAGTAGGGCCGCGGATGGATGGATCAGTGGGACGCCTAAAGAGGCCTGCCCACAGCCATACCATGCCCCGCCATAGAGGATAGACAGGAGGGTCGAGAGAGAGATGACGATCTCACTCTCGGCCCTCTTGTTTTTCCTTTTTGTTGATGTTGTGCCGAGCCCAGTAGATCAGTGGATCANCCAATAGGATGAGTAGAGGGAGTAGGGCCGCGGATGGATGGATCAGTGGGACGCCTAAAGAGGCCTGCCCACAGCCATACCATGCCCCGCCATAGAGGATAGACAGGAGGGTCGAGAGAGAGATGACGATCTCACTCTCGGCCCTCTTGTTTTTCCTTTTTGTTGATGTTGTGCCGAGCCTAGGAGAGCAGTTGATCAAGATGATCTGACGGTTGTCCTTTTTCCAACATTAGTGAATGTTCACTTATCAATTGATTACACACTTAATATTTTTCCTTCATATGTCGTTTGTGTTCCTCGTGCAGGCGATTGCATCAAACACTACCAGACGACCTCCACCATTAATGTCCACCGCACTGCGGTGTTACCAGCCATTCGGGAGTCATCAACAGCCATCGCTCCTTGTTTATGCGTTCACGTCCACCCTTAAAGGTCATCCTTTTCTGGGATCGTACTTCTTATCAGACCTGTTGATTCCGGCTGGGTATCACATTATGTCACGCAGCGAGTCATAAAGTATCAATGGTTTCCGCAAAGAGTACTTAATCAAGAGTCGTTTTCTTCACTCGTTAACGTACGGACCGATTTCCTTATTGGGTATGAGTACTGACGTGCCGTCGCTCCAACATGTACGGATGCATTAGGTACATGACTTAGAGTCACCTATTTTGAAAATTTCCCCTCCACATGCCTGACAAAAGGGGGTATTTTACAAAGGCTCTGGTGGTCTGTTTGGTGCTTTAAATCCATGTTTGGTGGATTTTCCTAAAAGAAGATATTGCACTGAACCTGTAGAAATTTGAACCACTCATTTCTCTTACTGCTGGAGTGCGTTGTGGGCTGTAAAATTTGGTCTGTAAAAATGATGTTTTGAAAGCAACGTTTTTGCTCAGTGCAAATCCTGCATTTTTTGTTTCTGTGTCAACTTCGGGCCTGCAGACCAAGCTTGACACCCGGCAGCACCAAGAACTAGGGTTGAATTTTATTGACCCGAGGCACATCCAAAGGGTGCCAAAGGCGGTCCTGAAGGTTATTGAATCTCTTGCACCTTGGCTAAGGCCGCTCGGTGCACAAATTGGGGCTTGAGGGTGCTCCGTCGAGCGCACTTCATTCTAGCATAATTCAGGCTGCAAAAGCACATATCATACACTACAGAGCATGTAGCAGGGGCTATGGATAAACAAATTGCACGTGTGATGATGCATTGGAAAGCTTGGAAGTAGCCCTGCAAAGTGGCTGATGTGGTTCCTGTCTTAAAAGGTAACAATAATTGCCCGACAACTCTCAACATTTATGCATGTCTGAATCCCGTCAGAACTCTGCTCACATAGCGGGTGGCGACAGGAATGCACCTGCTTTTTCTCAGAAAGCTGCCTAAAGAGGCCATGAGTCCCACCCACCATTCAGGCATTGAAAATTGGAATCCAATGCCAACAGTCTCTACAGCAAAGTGTACCATATTGGGAAAGATACGAAGATCAGGCAGCAGACGATCACATTTTCCCTTGAGAGGATGAGTATAATGGAAATAAACATGACTTTCATATCAGAAGCAATACATGGACAAAATAACTGTTGTATTCTAATATTGGTGCCATTAGATAGTACTGACGTAGTCAGTTTGATTCAGATGTTGCAAACCGATATGATCATTCTTCCGTTTTCCCAAAACTTGATGTAGTGATCGACGCAGCAACACCCATAACTTTTTGGTGCACGTGCTAACATGCACGAGTTTCTTGTGCATGTCATTCACGTTTTCCATGCTTATCAAGTACCCCATTTTGCATGAACAAAGTTTGATCGTATGCATTTTATACCTCAATCCATCAAAAAGGATGGATACCTCCGGTACTTGGTCAAACCGGTTGACCTTCCGTGTTCATGCAAGCCGTGCATGCCTAGGAGCTAGTGCTGAACCAACTTGGCCTGTGTATGACATTCCATCTATGGGTACGGGGGAGTCCGACCACCATTATCACAGTTCCATTTTGAATAATTTGGCCTCGTAGCACGTGGTTAACCTGAAAAAAGGCTGCTTTGACTTCTTTCGGAAGTATTCTTTCCGGACTGCTATCTGTATAGGCATGATTTCAATGGCGGCCGAGATTAAACTGGTTATAATTCCATTTGTGCATAAGCTAGATCATCAAAGTCGTGTGTGGTGATTTCTAGACATACCTGCCAATTATTCAGAAGGAATTTGGTAGTGTGAAAAGCCTCAAGTTCATCAAGGTGTCTTTCATACATCAAAAGACATGCTTGTATATCGCCAAAGAATTTTCTTGGCTCATTTGCCCTTAGAACCACCCCAAGTGTAGATTGTACGCTCTGGTGGTTTGACACAAGTATACACGGAGCATGATGTGAATATAAACACCCATGTTATCAGAGAAATTGACACATATGCATGTGCTTTACCATCGACATTGACATGGATAGTGCTTTCCGCACTCACTGCAGTGATACATTTAGCACATGTGACAGGTTGTCATCTGACCTCCCACGTTGGTACTATGACTGTCCCTTGTCTACAATCTGCACTTGTATTGTGTAACTGGCACTTGTTTTGTGCAATTGGTAATTGTTCTGATACAACAACTACTTGTTTCTTGCAACCGGAACTTGTTTTGCGCAATTGGCACTTTATTGTAGGACCGGCACTTGTTTTGTGCAATCCGTACTTGTATTGATGACGCAATCAGCAATCAGAATGCACATGAAAAAAATCATTGACTCTGGCATCCGTGGTGTGGTCGACACTCCCCTGGATGCGCCTCGTGCACTGGTATGAACAACACACCCTTAAATGAAGTGAAGTTGCATTCTGAACAAGCAGCACTGATGCATCTAGCAACCGTGACAGAAGTGTGACCGGCACTTTTTGCAGAAGTACAACATGTACCCACAAAATAACTACATCTAAAGCTACGTCAGTCAAACGTTTAGATGGTGCTTGTGTTGGCAGTGCAATTGGCACATCTGTACTATAGCCAACAATTGACTTTGCAGAAAAATTGTCAATATACTTGAGGGTTCTACTGGCAATTGTATGAGTGGTGTATTTGGCACCCAAAGAGATTAATTCAACTGGTATTTGCACTCATTTCTGCAACAGTGTGGTCGGCACTATTGCCTCTGACACATTTTGCATTCTCGCACTTGTACAATGTTCGTTGATTATGTAAGTGCAGATGGCACTTGCATCGTAATGTGTCCACCCCGTGTTTCATAACCGCTAAAACCAGTCTGTGGTTATCTAAGTTCTTGTAGCACCAGGGTTCCCCTATGCCACGAGATTTTCTTGAAATAATTTTCTTTAAAAAAATGTAGAAAGTGGGAATGATTTTTCCCTCTTTTTTGTTAGCTCAATCGGAGCTACATAGCGCTTTTTTATGAGAACCCATACCCAACTAGGTTAAAACTCAGGGATCGACTATTGAAATCATCATCATGTGTAATGACACTGACCGTTTTGCAACTAAGTGTGGGACCAAAATGGAAGCCCTCAGATTATCCAGACCAAAAAGGCCGAGTAACTGGTCGCGACACTCTCCTTGCCCCAAAACCAGACAATCATTTTTTTCAGGGCTAGAGTTACACCAGACTCTAGCCCAGACATATTTTCCAGGAGCTGGACTCCTCAAGACAGCTGTTGCAAGCCCCCAAAATGTCGAAAACACATTTGAAGACCATTTCACATCCTCAAAATCGTACGTACACTATATTCTCCCCCTATTCTTTGAACCGTTCCGGTTCGTCTTTGCTCATGGAGGTTTAATCATCGCATACTTCAATATGCAAATTATGCAACAAAAACATGCATAAGAGCACAATTGTGATTTCTTGCCATCCGCAACACCGTTGCATCGCGTTCACACACTTTCAACCACAAACACATGTGGTTTTTCATTTTAATCATCTGCATACAATATCCCAGTCTGATTGCGTATTCCCTTGGATCTTGCCAATATGAGGCACGCACAACCTTTGTATATTTGAACACACGTGTTGCTGTTCCTTCGCGTAAGATACATCACACGTGTGTATCACCGGGATGGTTGATACCGTTTGGGACGTATATTGTCAACGTTGTCTTGCCATTTTGGAAGAGAGAACTCAGAATGAATGTTCCCCCATTCCCTGTGGTAGATGTTTAGCAGGCTCTTGTGATGATGCCTCATCCCCCTGTGCAAGGATTGTCCATGCAACCAATTTACCGGGCGTGCCCGCAAACATTGTCAAGGTTCACACAACAAAGTCACGTGTTTGTTGCACAATATCTCTTCTCAGGGGTTGTTGCGGAGGTACCTCTCCATAACATTGTCAGTATGTGCAAGCCAGGATTCAGACAGTAGTCCTCCCAGTTTGCAACCACATGTTCATGACCACATATAGGTCTACAAGACCTCTTTCAGCACCCGTGGACTGGCTGGCTGAACTCAACCAAGAGCCACAAAGCCCATGCAACATGCAAGCTGGCTTCATTTGAGGTTTGGGAGGTGCCAATGACGAAAGACATGGCTTCTGAACACCTTTTTTCCCTTTTAAGATTGAACTCCTCTTTAAAGGAGGTCGCATTCGTTGTCTCGAAAGCGCAATTGCTGCCAAAATAGTGATCAGACATGGTGAACAATACTCTGACCTAGATGTTTACATGAGACAAAAATTCATCCACTCATTTCCACTGGAAATGACGACCACGGGTTGCCACCCACGTCTCTATCAAAAGCTGGTCGTTTTTCAAACATCAGAGTGAAGATACACAGATCGAAATCGTGTGGATGACGTCCATGAGCAACATGTTCATCATGTTATGACCACCAGTCCGGAGGAACATCACATTGAACCATGGTCCTACAAGGTTATCCTTTCCGAGTGTCAACTCTATAGCATGACTGAACACTTCTGAATCACAACTCATCATCTCATTGTCGGAAAAAACAGTTCCTGATGTTACATATGATGGACATACAAGACCGAGAAGTCCGTACCAAGAAGACATTTTTCAGAACATTATGTCGTTTGCATGGAATGTGTTTGCCCGTGTGTCCCATTGACCCTGTACATTCAGTACCTATACACTCACTAGAGTGGTACGAGCGGAACCCACTGGGCCAAAATTGCAGTGCTATAGGATTTCTGTCCCTCAAGTTATCCTGTCTAGCCGTCCGCAGACCAAAGATCCACATGTGAGCCACATGACACCGACAATGCATTGTACTGGTACAGATGGATTCTTGATCCATCGGGCAAAGATAGTGGCGCACAAGGTTTTGTGGCCCTTATGTTACTTCATCTCTTCATCCTCTTTCCTAGAGGATCCCACTCAGATTTGGAGAATCTTTCATTGGTCTGCATGACACTTTTTATGTCACAGGATTGAGCTACTTGGGACATCGGTGTCTAAGCTAGGGCTTTTCTCCATGGGTACTGCCTGCGCGGTAGACAGTTGACACGCCTTTTCCAGTGAGTGTCACATAATTGGCATCAAATGAAACCGTTTTCAATGCAAAAGGCTTACCACCCGTTCACCCTGATCATCTAGGCCAATGTGTCAACTACACCATAGTTGAATGAAGTATCTATCCTTGGATAGAAAAGACAACTCTTGAAACTTCTCTTGCCTTGTCAAGGCACTTAGTTGTATTGAGAGAAGTTTGGTATACGATCGCTATCGACAGTTGTTTTCATTCCAAAAAAATCAGTCAGAAATCAGACAGATCAAGCACGACTGCTGCCGTGCCTTACCTTTGGCATGATTGGAATCCGTGCATGCAACTTTGTAAAAGCACGTTGTACAGCAAGGATGGACTGTGTTTTCATCATCCTAAATCATGAGACATATCAAGTTCTCCATCAAATTCTGGTAAGTGATATTTTCCGTTAAGGGTCCAGTGTAACGAGCCTTTCGTGTCAACAATTGGGTGTGACCCACTGGTCATCCCTGGTTGGTCTCGATGTTGACTTTGGCTCCTTCCATGGTCAATCGGACCATGAAGATGGAGGTGCCAATATTCGACTGGCGTAACCAGCCAGTGGTTATGGCCTCTACCTTCTTAGAGGCCATAACCAAAGTTGTAGTGTTGGGTACAACGCCTAGACCATGTCAAGTTCCCAACTATGCCATAGTTTGCTGGTGCTAAAACTACGAGATTGTCATAGTATCATGGAAACATTTTGGTGGAAAGGAGCATCCCCATGCACCTTTTCACTGTGAGATTCTCATGCCATGGGGGAGAGCCTACGTCACCAAACTAGGTCCAGGCACTATAGTCTAGCATTTTCCATGACAGGATCACTTGTCTAGTGAATACAAGCTAAAGGTGTCGTCTTTGGGTGTTGATGGGGTTGGAAATCCGGTTCAACACTTCCGATGTTATGCAACATCGTGCGAATCTTGGTCTACCGTACTGCGGCCAGTCAAAAAAATATAGAGGGAATAGAAGATAATTTTATCCTCTTTGATGCATTCAAGGTTTTGCAAGGAGCTCCTTCTTCATGAGATCATGCTGCTTATTGGAACTGTTGACATGGGCCGGGTATCATATGCATCACTCACTGAGTGATAAAGTGTCAATGGTTTTGCCATTCTGTACTTGTTTAAGAATCTTGTTCTTGAACCGTTCAGTCCCGGACCAATGTCCGCATTGGGCATGGGCAATGAGGTAGAGTACCTCTGTCATGTACGGATACCCTCCAGTACATGACTTAAAGCCGTCAAGTATCCGAAGGCAATTTGTGCCATTTCAGGTAAACTGCAAAGAGCATACGTAACACAATTTCATTTGCTCTTTAACATAGTAGTGTAGTTGCAATGTACGTAGAAGAAGCCATGCACCAACCAAAACAACTTGTTGGGTTGAATGGTGTCACCAAGAGATGGTATTAAAGTCATCTGTTTGGTCAAATGTCACAAAACCAATGTGATCACTCGTCTTTTTGCCCATATCTTGATGTCTTCATCAACGCTCCAACAATTGATGGCTAGTTTCTCATGCATTCCGTGCACGTTTCCCATGCATGTCATGTACCCACTTTCACATGATCCAAGTGCAATGGTGTGAATTTTATACCTCGCTCCACCAAAAGAAGGGATGCCTTGAGTACTTCGTTATACCTGTTGACCTTTTGTGGCCATGCAAGCTGTCAATGCTTAGGAACTAGCACCAAATGGACTAGGCCTTTGTAGCACGTTCCGCCTGTGTATATGGGGGAGTCCGTCCACCATTATCGTGGTCCAATCTCAAGGAAATCAGTCTTGTATCACGTGCTTCATCCACTAAAACTTTGCCCAGAATTCTTTATGGGGTATTTTTAAACAGGCATCAGCAAGAGCATAGTTTGTATGGTGGCTGAGATTGATCAGGTTCTTCTGCCATTCGGGCATATGTTAGATCATCGTATCGTATGTTATGGTTTCTAGGTATACCAGCCAATTCTCGATAAGGACATTGGCAGTATGATTGGCCTCGAGTTTTGTCAAGGTGTCTCTCAAATGGCAGAATTTCTCGTGTTTCCACAGCGTGGAAGGATAATCTCGGCACACTTGCCCTAAGAACCACCTTAAGGATACGTAGTACGACTTGATATGGTGCTTTGTTTCAAGTAAACTTGGTGCGTTTTGCGGCAATCGGCATGCATGACAGTCATAGGTGTCGGTTACGTTGGTAACCGGCACCTATTACTGTGCTGTACCATCGACCTTTGACACGGCTAGCTCAACCAGAATCCATGTCCACAATGCTTTTGGCACTTGAAGCAGTGGTGAATTTGGTATGTGCAAAAGATAATTGACACCCAAATCCACAATGAAATCTGAAAATTTGCGTAGGGTTTCAACTTGTACCCGTTCAATCAGTGCAGTCGACACTTGCACAAACGGTGTAGCCGGTAACTACAGTTAGGTTGTCAGCAGTGCAACTGAAAGTCTTTTCACCTGTAAAATGTTTACCGATGTCCTTAGAGCAATCGGCACTTGCATGAGGAAGTGCCTCATATTTACAGCTCTATTGGAGCTGTGAACTGCTTTTAAAGCAGAACCCATAACCAACTAGGCCCCAAATCCCGGGTTCCATTGTCACTGTCATCACTGCAAATAATTTTGAAAACGGGTAACATATAATGACTCTACTTGAGGTTTTTCTGAAGAATGAATATAAATTGGCATGTCAGGTGTATTTTTCCTGCTTGAGGCTTAAAACATTCCAAACGACACTTGGCGGTATTCCGGGAAAACTATCATTTTTTTCCATTTTCCCGTCAACAGGAAACGACCGGAGCTCCGGCTGAGCTGCGCACCGCTTCTTACGGCGGTCAAATCCGGGTTCAAATGAAAAACATGTTGTGGTTCCCATGGGCCATCCTTCAGGGGCCCCGGGAACAAAAAGGTATCACATGGAAGAGGTGGGGTCGTTACCACTCCGTAGTACACCCTGCCAAGCGCTTTTGCTGAAACTCCGACATAACCGTGATTTGGGACAGCCCCCGACTGGAGGTGTAAGGGGGGAGGAAGCTTCTTCCCCTCCTTCTACCAGCAAGGTTGGGAGGGGGTGGCTCTCCTCCTCTCCTCTGCCGTGGGCCGTCGGCCCTTGTGAGACGGGACTCCCCCGTCTTTGAGGAGTCCACCACGCCCACGTCGTTGCTGCTGATGTAGCTCTACTGCTCGTCAAACTCGACGTCTGGGGATTACCTGCCCCTTGCGCATGTCGTAGAGCCTGTACGCCTTATGCGCACTCTCATAGCCAAGGAAGAGATACGAATTCGCCCGTGGCTCCAGCTTGCTGTCGTGCCTCTGCGGAGCCTGCACCATCGCGTGCGCCTTGCACCCGAACACTTTCAGGTGTGCCACACTTGGCTTGCGCCCGCTGCAAACCTCCTGCGACGTCTTCCAGCCGCTCTTCCCCTTCAGCACCGCTGTAGGAGTGAGGTTGATGGTGTAGCTCGTGGTACGCACAGTTTCCGCCTAGAAGCTTCACGGCAATTCCGCATCCACTAACATGGTCTGTACCATGTTCAGCAGCATCTGGTTCGCCCGCTCTACCACGCCATTTGACTGAGGCGAGTATGGTGTAGTTTGTTGCCATATAATTCCCTGCTACTTCATCCACCCGCTACAGCCCACGTACTCTCCGCCGTTGTTTCTGCGTAGTGCTCTGACCTTCCGGCCAGTCTGCCTCTCCACCGCGGCGACATACTCCTTCAGCCGGTCCAGGATTTCGCCTTTCCGCTTCATGAAGTACACGTAGAGTTTTCTGCTGTAGTCATCTATGAAGGTGACGAAGTAACGCGCGCCGCTCTTTGACGCCGTCTTGAATGGTCCGCACACGTCGCTGTGCACGACCTCCAGCAGGTCCGAGGCGCGATTCACGTTCTCGTTGAACGGTTTGCACCGTGCCTTACCCAAAATGCAAGGCTCGCACTTTTTGTGCACTGCTGCATCTGTCGCCTCTTCCGCACCGTCGATGACAAGGCCGCGTACGAGCTCACGCTTTGCCATCTCCTTCACGACTGCGAGTGAGGAATGCCCCACTCGTCGATGCCTGAGCTGCATATCAGCTCCCCCTCCTTTGGCTAGGTTGACGGTGCGTTCCTGCGAGTCTGCTGAATCTGTCGCCGAAAGGATCACCTTTGTCTCCACGATGTAGAGGCCTCCATCAGGCTGAGCCTCCAGCACGGTCTCGCCGCCACCGTCCTTCCACACGACTGCCCCTCTTTTCCTGAAGAGCACCTCGTACCCCTTGTCAGTCAGGCGGCTGACACTTAGGATATCAGCCAAGCCAGGTACGTGCTACACGTTCTTGACCACGTGCTACACCTGCTTCCCACCAACAACCACCTCCACGTCCACGTCTCCTTGGCCAGCCGCCGGCTCAACCTTGTCATTCGCAACCACCATGGACTTGCTCGACTTGGTGTAGTTGATGAGCCCGACCTTTTCGACCAAGGTGTGCTCCTCGGCTCTGGAGTCAAGGCATCGCCGGTTAGCCTTCTTAAGGTAGTGGTTCTGAGTGATGTTGAGGAGCGCACTCTTGCCTTTGGTGTCCTTGCCGCCGGCCTTTGCCTCCTCTGTACACTCACGGGCCCAGAAGCCCTTCTTGCCGCATTTGCGGCACACACCCTTCTTGGCGCCCTTCTTGCCGCCGCCATGTCCGCCACCTCCCTTGCCCCCACTTCCGCCATCACGCGTTTTGGTGACAAGGGTCGATGAGGAAGGCGAGGACTCCCTGCAGCACCGTCGCTGTGCATCGTTGCGGATGTACTCTGCGACTGCGCCATAGGTGAGCTTGTCCTCTGCCCATCCTCCCAAGACGGTGATGAGAGGGCTCCAACTGTAAGGAAGGGCCATGAAGACGGCCATCGCCTCCAGCTGCGTGTCGATCTTCCACCCCACGGCGTTGCACTATGAGGCGAGTGACTCGATCAGCTCCATGGCGGTGATAACATCATCTCCCTTCTTGATTCTCACCGTCAGGAGTCACTTCATGGAAAAGATTTTGTTCGCTAGTGACTTGGATTGATGGATGGTACAAAGTTTTTTCCAAGCCTCGGCTGCCAACTTGCAGCCTTGGAAGTAGCCCCACTGCGACTCAGGCATCCCGGACACCAGTAGAATGAGTGCCTCCGTGTTCTTCTTTGCGAAGGCCTTCTTCTGCGCTTCCGTTGCTATCGCTTCATCGAGGACTTTGGTTCCCAACATGACCTGCAGCACACCCTTATGCGCGAGGTGGATCTCGAAGTGCCACCTCCATAGCCCAAAGCCAGGGCCACCCGCATACTTCTGGATGGCCTTGGTCTCCTTCTGCGCCATTGCGCAATCTTCAACTCCGGGACCTCAGAGTTGGACGGCAATGTCGTCCCTGACGACAATCCCGTCCGCCGCGAAAAGCCGTGAACGATTTGTAGACCAGTTAGGGTCGTGAGCCCATAACCCTTTGTCAGAAACCGGGGTGCGGTTCCAACGTGGCCTGATGGGTCCCCATGCTCACGGCTATGTTTTGTGTGGTTGGTTCTGAGTCTAAGCGTGAGCTTTCTGGTCGCCTCACGCTATGCTTCTGGCAGTTGAATACAAATGCCAGACAGTCACTTTTGCGAAGGGAAGAAAGCGATTTTGCATTGGTTTTTTAACTTGGACATGGTCTCAACACTTGTAGCGCTAGTCATGAGCTCTCCAACGCACCAAACCGTGCACAATTTGGATAACCGTAGCTCGCGCTACGTTAGTCAAAGCGCAGCACCCCAAACCAGCCTCAGTTGGCGGCGCGCACCACGTCGTCCGCCGAAGCGCCATCACACATCAAGGACCCATCAAAACGTCATTCCGGAGGCACAGATGTCCCTACACGTAGTGGTGGTGCCCCTTGCGCCTTTAGGATCTGTTTTGATGACTTAATCATCGAGTTTGGTGATGGGGATTGATGTGGGTCGAAACCTGTTTGCGAACATCCAGTCGGAATTTTGACCAAGTCCCCGAGTAACAAACTGTACTTCTGAGTTTCGAACTCCGAGCCAGTATTCTGGCTAAGTCCCTCAGTAACAAACTGCACTCCTGAAATCCGGCGGATCATCCACCGGACGCCTTGGCAGATCTTCCGGAGCAAAATCCCCAGATGGCATTTTGTTTCTCGTTCCGGTCAATTATTCACCGGAAGTCAAACCGCGGCCGGCTCCCAGAACCGCCGCGCACACCCCAACTTTGGAAGCCCATGTCCCTCGTTACTTGTCCGATTCTGGTGAAACAACTTCCACCGGATTCAGCGACTCGTCAACTTTCAGGGGCAATCCTCCATTTTAGGATCTGAGCAATCATCGAGTTGCCAGATCCGTCGACGAGGGATTTCCTCTCTCTGGCGGCTCATCGACGCCTCCCGGTGCCACACTTGGACATGCAAAGGGGCTAATCTACAACAAGGATGACATGATCTCCCGGTGTACAAAGCACATCGACTCCATACCACTACTCACGTGACCTTCTTGCCAAGGGTGTCGTGGAACTGGAGCACGTTGGAACCAAGAAACTATTTGTGGACTTCTTGAAAAAACCGCTAGAGAGCGACTTGCATGTTGCAGGCCCTTGAGGAATCGGCATGATGGACAAAGGAGAAGAGAATCAAAGACCAAGACAGCTGACGTGCACAAACACAACAAAGAGCTACGGGTCCATGCAGAAGAAAACTACCACAGAAGGTGGCCTGAGGTGCAAGGGAGAGATTGTTGTTCCTTTATGCCCCATGGCCTCTGCTATGGATTAATGGACAGGTTGGGCATGCACTGCTCCCTTGGAGTGAGTCCCCCAAACTTTGTTTTGGTGCAAGTTCAGGCAAGACACCAGAAGTGTAGCGCAACAAATAGCATGTTTAACTTAGGGACAACTGGTCGTGCGATCGAGCCTTGATGTGCGCAGGAAGGTTTTTTTTACCTTCTTGCACAGAGGAAGTTTCTTAGACATGTCTCCATGCATGAGGAGGATTTGCCTCTTGGCGGTCAGTGGATGCGCCAATTGGCAAGCTGGTGAGGTGGTGTGGAGTGGCCACTCCAAAAGTTCCACTACCCACACACCTCAGATGCCAGGCCTAGGACTATGTGTACCTGGCTCATTCCTCATTCTAATTACACAATCAGGCCTTAGATACTCCTCACAGAGCTGTCCAGCTAAGGAACAGTAGTTGGTCTAAGCCCCAGGAGTTAGTCTTTGATTATCACCTCGCGCAAAAGTGACCAAGTGTTAAGTGGACACACTTGCTAGCAATTGATTTCCTAGGAGCTGCTCGGTGTGGAACCATCATCCTGAGGGTGACATCTTCTCCTACCTGAAATGCCAGGAGCGGACAGCAGGTGCTATTGTGTCGGCCCTGTTTTCTTGTCCGTTTGCCTCAGGCCGGTTGACAGAATGTTGCTGACCGTGATTATCATGTGCATGACAAGTGTGTTGAAGAAACATCTCGTCATCACTTCCTCTGCTTCCTTGAAACTGAAAGGGAGAGAATAGTATAAGTACTCTGTTGTAATTAGCACAAGAAACTTCAGATGGAACACAAATTCAATGCACCATTTCTCGTAGAGAATGAAGACAACAAACTCATGATTTTCAGGCTATACCCCATTCCTTAATGTTAAAGAATAAAAACCGAATTTTCCCATCAAGCACAAACATGGGCTGAAACATGTCGAAAACTACAATGTACCCCTCTTGTTTCTCTATAGCAGCATGCCAATTGTGCATGATATACAATTTCATTATGATGATGTCATTGTTTCCCTAAAAACAGAAGCCTCTTCATCAAGGGGGTAGTAATTGTTCAGGTGGTGGTATACAAGAATTCAGCATGGTGTTTCTGAGACTCTCCATGGTTTTCAAGGTCACCTACTCAGCTTTACTATGACAGGGTCAAAAAGCTTTCCATGCAACAACAACAAAAAAAAAAATCCCTTCAACTTCACAAGTGTAACAGGGAGGAGAATTTCTTCATGTTTTGTGTGTAAAAATCTGATTTTAATATGAAATTAACCGAACAAAAAAAAATGGAGAGTTTTGCACTCCGTATTCATGAAAAGTGGAGATTATGGGCAACGGTCCTAGGTTGGAATCTCCAACTACTTTGTTCTCCATCATAACTCACCCACCTGATCACTGCCTTGGATTGCAAGGGATTATAGTATAATGGATTCGATGGGGAGGTGCTAAGGAAGGAAACCTTCCGGCAAAAAATGGAGACCAATAAAAATCGACCGGGACTTCCATTGTTGAACATTTCCTCCACTCTTGTCGTTCTTCACTCATACAGCTGTGGCCCTCCATGACAAGGGTCACGGTCTGCATATACATGACTATTTTACCATACTCAAAAGATGAAGCATGTCACTGCTTGAGCATGGCTAAAACATCGGGGTAGCCGTAAGAAATTTATTTCAGATGATAATTACAAGAGTGAGACTACTGATTCACTGCTGAATGGGTGGTGTAATTTGTTTTTATACTGAAGGGATAAAATATGCAAAATTAAAGGATTTTGGCATTTTTCCCTCTGCATTTTTGTGAAACTCATTGACACAATTTTCCTTGACTCACCTTGTGACGTTGTACATTGTTGGCATTTCATTGGGTTGACAAGTTCCTTAACTTTGTTACATTACATGTCATCCTGGATTTGATGAAAACATGACCTGAACTTCATTAAAAATTGACATTATGATTGAAATTTAATTTTATGCATCTTTTATGAGTTTACACACAAATTATCTGATAATACATACTTATCTGAAGTCTTGACAACACTATCTTTGTAGAAGACGTCACTCATTGCAACCACATTATCAACATCAAGATGTTCTTGAACTGCCTAAGAGAGATCATTCCAAACTATACCAATGAGAGTGTGGCCATCTCCTCAAATGAGAAACTCCTAGCTGACTAATCCAGAGGGATAAACATGTAAGCCCTTCCTTCTTGACAGAACTCCAAGAGAAACAAGCAGCAATACTTGCGTAATTATGTACACAATGTGTATAAATGATAGTTTCTACCAAACAGTAATATCTTTCATTGCCATACTTACTTGAAACCAAGAAGGAGGAATAAAGCATGAAAGGTGGATACTGTGAAACTGAAAATTTTTCAGAGCTTCCAAAAACATTTCACGATAGGTCACATCTTCATGCAACTTGGCATAGGACTTGCCAAAGTGCCATAGAAGACAACAGTTCTTTCCTGTCACAGTAGATCTGAAAACCACAAATAAAGCATTTCACAAGAAAAAAACTAACAACAGAGACTATGTGAAGAAAAAGCTTCAACGTACTTTTCTGGTGCTCTGATCGTGTCAATGTCGTATATTTCATGCAATCTAAATCGGTTCCACAAGTAGGCGAAGCTCTCAGAATACGAACGTCTTTTCTCGAAACATTCTTTGGTGGCTTCAAACATTGTTGGTGTCAAAAAGAGTTCAACACTTGCACCTGAATTGTCTGAGAAGTAGATTCAAGGATCTAAGGATGAATTGTTTTCTGAAGGAGTACTTCCACCTGTGACCATGATCTGGAGGTAAGAGTTGGCATATCTTGGACCCAATATTAGATTGTGCATCTCTCCGTTTGCACAAAAAACAGTCACTATTAGCTCCAATGTAAAGGGAAATATTCCTTACCATTAAATTTCTTTTTCAATTGTACAAAAATCAATTTGCAGTGCTGAAATTGTTGGATTTAATACTGCATTTAACACGAATAGACCACGAGTACAAAACTACTTAAAGTTTGATGACCATACAAAGAATCATTATTCATGAATTTCATATTTCTATAGAGAACGTGAATTTTATGGTCCGTGATCTAAAAGACATTGGATACACAAATTAGTCAAAACAGAATATAAAAGAAAACCATGAATACATGTTTGGGAAAATATATTGACTCTCCTAGTTTGTCAACCTCATTCCCCTTGATTCGAAGAAAGTAACCATTCACCCCCTGCTTGGAACAAAAAGCCTGATTCACCTCTGTCCAAGAACATTAAACCCCATTTCCCCACCTGTTTTTGCCATGCTCAAACAGTAATGCATGTTGCGTGAGCATGACGACAACATGCATGCAGGGGGGCCGCGATCGTGGAGGAAGGGGATGCCAACTTGGATGAAAAAAAAGGCAGGCAACATCCATCAGTCAACACTTTTGGCGTCAAATCCCACCTCAGCCCCCCCCCCCCCCCCCCCCCCCCCCCCCCCCCAGACCACGTTTGATCAAAGCCATTTCAACTGAGAGCAGAGATCAACTTGGTAGCCGGTAGACTGCAAGGTAGGGGGAGAGACACTCTACCAGGGGTTCCGGCCAACAGGTGTCAGCCAGAATCCCCGACGTTCAAAGAATGGTCAGTAAAGAACTCTGCATATGTATTACTTTCTATTTTGATCATCTTTTTTTTTTTTTATACCCACAAAGTGAAGAAGAATGCACCCGTAAGTATGCCTGGGACTTCAGGGTTTTGTTTTTGCACAGGCTCCTGCTAGACCTCGCCGTAGCGGAGCCCAGCTGGCTCCTTTTCAATGCATGGAGATTCTCGTACCCCCATACAAACTTCCCTCAAACCACCCCTCAAAAAAATCACAAACCCTTAATTGAGGGAGTTTTTGATTGTTTGGCAAAAACATTGTGACATCTGCACTTTGATGTTGCATGCCATGCAACATCAAGATCCTACTTTTTGAGAAACCAGAGGTACGTCTTTTTTTTTTTCTGAACCTCAAAACCATTTGTCTCATGACAGGCAAGTGGTTGTTTTCCTTCCAAGGCATGGAAAAGGTTTTATGTTCTAAAAAGCATGGGGTGATAAGCTATATTCTCTGTGGCAAGAGGTACATACTATTTCTACCCTACATAGTTTTGGATCTCCGTCTCAAGCTCAAGCAGAAAAGCTCGCATCAGAAGTATAGGTGCATTTTATCACACTTGTAAAAGTGTAGTTAGCAAATTGCCGCTGTTGTAGTGACCCTTCAATGTCTCGTTTTGTCTTCATCCTTTGGGATCGTCATGCCATCATTGCTTGATTAACCCATATCTTCATGACAAGTTTAGATCTATTTGTTTTCTTCAACCATTTTTCATACTCTCTTGTTGTATTTCAACTTTTAATTTTCTCTTATTCCAAAACACATACGATAAAACCACACCACACCACACCACACCACACCACACCACACCACACCACGTGACACCACACCACGCCACATCACATTACACCATACCACACCGTACTCCACTTTATCGCACTAGAACAAACCTTACCACATCAAAGCACACCATATCACACCACCCCACATCACACTACAGTACACTACAGAACACCACACCACACAACACCAAACCAGAAGATGCCACACCACACCACACCACACCAGACCACACCACACCACACGACACCACACCACACCACAGCAAAGACCAGCAGGGTACAGCACAACACAACATAGTAGTGTAGAGTACAGCACATCACAACACTGCACATCACAGCACAGCACATCACACCACACCACACCAAACCACACCACAGCACACCACACCAGACCACACCACACCACAGCACAGCACACCACACCACACCACACCACACCATACCACACCACACCACACCACACCACACCATACTGCACCACACCACAACATAGTACAGCATGTCACACCACACTACACTACACTTTACCAAGCCATGCATGGAGACATTGTATTGCACCACATCTGAA
>SZWC01009631.1:46399-65465 GCA_023375785.1 Penium margaritaceum
GGGGGGGGGGGGGGAGGTGTGTTTGTGTATGTCTGCTGATGATTATATTTGGAAATGTGACGCTGTAGGTAGAGTGAGAAGGTGATAGGTATAGATGGATGTGTAGAGTTGATGGGGTTGTGGAGCAGTGTGGGGCGGTAGGGGGTGGTGGTGGAGTGATAGAGGTAGGGGAGCATGAGGGTCTTGTGGTGTGTACATTTGCTGATGTGCAAGCATAATGGTGGAGGGTGTGGCCATGTGAGGGGAAAGGAGGGTGGAAAGGTGAGTAGGTGGTCAGATGTGTAGGTGAGAAGATGGGTGTGTCAATAGGGATTATGAAAGGGTGTAGTTTGGGTGGTGGAGTGGGCTGGTGGAGGGCTTGGTGGGTATGCAGGGAACTGGGTGGGTGTGCCAAAAACTAGTTGGGTGTGTGGGGCTGGGAGGGTGTGTGGGAGGCAGCCTAGGTAGATTGGAGGCATTGGGTATGGATGGGGGACAAGGAGGGCTAGCATGGGAGAGGTTGCATGGCGGGGAGGAGGGTGGCGTGGTGGGTAGATTTACAGGGTTCTATGTGTGGGTGTGTGGGTAGGTAAGTACGTGGATGGGTGGGTTGTTAGGTAAGTGGCCGGGTTGGTGGTGGGTGGGTAGGTGGGTGAGTGGGTGGATGGGTAGGCTTGTGGGTGGGTGGATGGGTGGATTGGAGGGTGGATGGGTGGGTGGGTGGGTGAGTGGGTGGGTTAGTAGTTACGTGGGTGGGTAGGGGAGTTTGTAGGTGCGTGGGTGGGTGTGTGGGTGAGTGGGTGGATGGGTAGAAGGGTGGGTGCGTGGGTGGGTGGGAGGGTGGGTGAGTGGGTAGGTGGGTGAGTGGGTAGGTGGGTGAGTGGGTAGGTGGGTGAGTGGGTAGGTGGGTGAGTGGGTAGGTGGGTGAGTGGGTAGGTGGGTGAGTGGGTAGGTGGGTGAGTGGGTAGGTGGGTGAGTGGGTGGGTTAGTAGTTACGTGGGTGGGTAGGGGAGTTTGTAGGTGCGTGGGTGGGTGTGTGGGTGGGTGGGATGGTACTTTAGTGGGTGTGTGCGTGAGTGGGTGGGTGATTGGGTGGATGCATGAGTGGGTGGGTGCATGGGTGGGTCCGTAAGTGGGTGCGTAGATGGATGAGTGCGTGGGTGTGTGGGTGGGTGTATGGGTGGGTGCAAAGGCGGGTACATTGGTGGGTGGGTCGTTGGGTGCATGAATGGGTACGTGAGTGTGTCAGTGCGTAGCTGTGTGGGTTGCTGTGTGGGTGGATGGGTAGAAGGGTGGGTGCGTGGGTGTGAAGGAATAGATGAGGGAGAGACTGAAGAGTAGGTAGGAGAGGAATATGTCAAGTGTGTAGTTACATTTGAAAGTTGTTCACTTGAGGATATGAAGGACATATCCTTTTTCTGAATTGTATGTATTCAATCTGAGTTACTTATACAGAAGAAGATTATTGATTTTATGATTATGTTTGTTAGTATTTGCATGTTGTGCAGTCGGTTGTTTCACAATACAACTGTTGCAACAACTATGTCAGCAGTGGTGCTGTCTTCATCAACGTTGCGGGCAAGGGAACCTGTGATGACATGTCCAACAACCACTTTTCAGACTATCACTCTACCCAAGAATTGTAATGGTGTGTTCTTTCCATTGAAAATGTGTGTGAAAAACTTGTTGGTGATGGAAATTGTCTATTTTGTACTTCGTCTTGATTGCTCTCTGGTACACAAGATAACCACGAGATATTGGGACAATAAATTGCTCAGTATGGACAAGATAATTTACATAAGTATGCCAAAGTGATCATGAGTGTTCATTAGATGATATTCTTATCATCTTATTCATATTGTGCATTCATTTCTAGAAATGGAGAGTGGGGATCTGCTGCTGAGTTGTACATGTTCGCACACATGTATACAATAGATTTGTTTCTATGGTTCTTTTCTAAAAAATATTTTGAGATTTCTTTAAAAAGTACACAAAAAAGGGTCGTTATGTACATGTTCAACCTTTTCGAAACCATTTTGAGTTACTACAAACGTCAGAGCAAGGTGACCTATATGGGAGTGAGGTGAGAACCAACTCCTTTGTTACACGTGAGTTTGATACCTATAACAAATATTCTGACAATGTCATTGATCCAAAAACTACAAAGTTAAAGTTGACCAAAAAGCATACAATTTGAATAACAGATTGTTATAAGATGAAGACCAAAGCCAAAAAAAAAACCTGCTGATATAGTGGAAACTGTTTGTGAAACACCATGGGCAATGGGAAATAGCAAAATGACAAACATCAAATGTGCTATGGATGACATAAAAAAAAAGAGTGAGTCAAAGTGAAACAAAAAAAAGAGTGAGTCATTAAAACATGTGAAGTCTCCAAATGCAAACCAGAAAGTTTCATTCCTGATAGTTTTAAAGGCATTGAACATGCAGATCACTCATCAATCACAAATGGGGAATCTTTTGCTATGTTTGGAGTTCCACAAAAAATGATAATCTGTTGAATAGGTAGAGACAGAAACTGTCTTCATCGAGCAATCTCATGTGCTTGGTATAATCATGAAGAGAACCATGTGCATCTTTGCGAACAGGTGTCTTGTTATATATATGACAGCTTGAAAGATTTTCATCATCAAGTAGTAGTAATCGGAGACAATGATGATTTCACATCCAAAGACACCTACTATGAATATATTACCTGGGATGGCATGCATGCTTCATATGGTAGAATATCTGTGCTTCGTGTGTTACATGATGTACACATCGTCCTTTGGAGTGCTCATATACAGTATTTCAAATACGTTTTCTTAGCATCAAGCAATAAGCACCCTGTGACCCATCTTAGAATATGTAATGAACATTTTGAAGAATTAAAACCTCATACTTCAGGAAGTATTTATGGACCTGCAGTTGATGCAACATCGTTTTATTCTAAAACGTACAATCCAACAAAAGAACACATGCATAAACTTTATTCTGTGAATAGGACTAGCAATGTTCCAATGGTTCAAACTGCTGTTGAGTGTGTACAATTACACAAGAAAATCTGTGAAGCCAAGACCAGTGTAAATCTTGAAAAACCTCATGAAGAAAAAACATCACAGAAAAATGGACCATTTTACTCTATTGCAAGAAATACTTAAGGACAATATTTCAGTATTCTTTCCTCCAGTACTAGAAGAACAATTAGATGACATGCACAATGCACATACCTACAACAAAGTATGATACACATTGTCACTTCAAAGCAAAATCTCAAGTGTCAACCAAGATTTACGTCAAAAAGGGAACAAAGAAGGCGGAGCTACTAAAACTTCAGCTACAACACCAACACATCCACGTAAGGAAGTAAAACATGAATTACAAGATCATATTTGCACGGAAAAACCCACACATGAAATGATGCTGCATATAAGAATTGACTTCATTTTTATGAAGAAGAATTTCCAATTACTGTATGAAAAATGTGACATGTATGTTATGGATCATTACATAGGAGTCTGGAAACGAGGTTAAAAATTCCCTTTCAAGTTAAGAGGCAAACAGTGGGGAGGTTTCGTAACCTCTCAGACTGCTGCCAGTTGTTGAATGTTTGCCCCTCTGCATGGCCAAGTCCGGCACCGGGAGGCGCCGACGAGCCACCAGAGAGAAGAAGATGTTCTGAATTCAATCTAGCGGCTCGAGGATTGCTCTAATCCTAAAATGAGAACTGCCCCTGAAATGTGACAAGTTGCTGAATCCGTTGGTAGTTGTTTCACCAGAATCGGACAAGTAACGAGGGAGATATGAGCTTCCAAACTTGGGGTATGCGCATTGGCTCTGGGAGCCGGCTGCGACTAGACTTCTGGTGAAAAATTGACCGGACTGAGTAACAAATGTTCTGGAGGTTTTTCTCCAAAAAGGCTGCCAAGGTGTTCAGTGAATGATCCGCCGGATGTCAGTAGTGTAGTTTGTTACTGAGGGACAGCCAAAATTCTGGCCCGGCGTCCGAAACCCAGTAGTATGTTTTGTTACTCAGGGACTTCGTCAAATTTCCGACTGCAGGTCCACGAACAGGTTTTGACCCACATCAATCCCCATCACCAAACTCGATGCTCAACACATTGAAAGACTCCAAAGGCGTGAGGAACACTGCCACTATGTGTAGAGACAATGCGCCTTTGGAATGGCGTTTTGATGGGTCCTTGATGTGTGAGAGCACCTCGGTAGGGGACATGGTGCGCGCCGCTCACTGAGCGGCTGGATTGGGGTGCCGCACTTTGGCTGACGTAGCAGGAGCTACGGTTATCTGAATCGTGCACGGGTTAGAGCACTGGATAGCTCATGCCTAGCCCCACAAATGTTTAGATCATGTCCATGGCCTAAAACTAATGAAAAATTGCGTCATTCCCTTCACAAAAGTGACTGTCTGAGATCTCCCTTCCACTCCCAGAAGCATAGCGTGAGGCGACCAAAAAGCTCACTCTTAAACTCGGAACTCGGACAAAAGAAGCTGTAAACACAGAAGACCAGTCAGGGTACGTTGGAACTGCTACCGCTTGGGGGCCGGTTCCTGACAAAGGGTTATGGGCCCACGGCCCTGACCGGTCTGAAAATTGCTCACGGCTCTTGCGACGGACGGGATTGTCGTTGGGGACGACATCGCCATCAAAGTCTGAAGTCCCCAAGTGGAAGACTGCACAATGGGTGCAAAAGGAGACGTACCCCCTCCAGGTAGCAGAGTACACCCGCAGCTAGGCACAACAAAAGAGGTGGGGAAATTCGTTGTCTTCCTCATCGGCCCTTGTTACCAGAATGCGTGGTGGCAAAAGCATGGGCAAGGGAGGTGGCGGACATGGTGGTGGCAAGAAGGGCGCCAAGGAGGGTACGTGCTGCAACTACAGCAAGGAGGGCCAATGGGCCCGTGAGTGCACCGAGGAGACAAAGGCCGGTGGCAACGATGCCAAAGTCGAGAAGGCACTCCTTAATAGTGCTTAAAACCACTACCTCAAGAAGGCTAGTCGTCGATGCCTTGACTCGGGAGTGGAGGAGGATACACAGGTTGAGAAGGCCGGGTTCATCAACTACACCAAGTCTAGCAAGTCCATGGTGGTTGCGAACGACAAAGTCTATCCGGCGGCTGGCCAATGAGATGTGGACGTGGAGGTGGTGGTTAGTGGTAAGCGGGTGCAGCACCTCATAAAGGACGTGCACCACGGACCTGGCTTGGCTAATAGTGTAAGTGTCAACCGCTTGACGGACAAGGGATACGAGGTGCTCTTTAGGGGAAAGGGGGCAATCGTGCAAAAGGGCGGTGGCGGCGGGCCCGTGTTGGAGGCTAAGCGTGAGGGAGGCTTCTATATCGTGGAGACCAAGGTGATCCCTGTCGCGACAGATTCAACAAGCTTGCAGGTACGCACCATCAACTTGGCCAAAGGAAGTGGAGTTGATATGGAGCTTTGGCAGCGACGATTGGGGCATTCCTCACCCATAGTTGTGATAGAGATGGCAAAGCGCGAGCTGGTACGCCGCCTTGTCATCAACAATGCGGAAGAAGCGTCAGATGCAACAAAGCACAAAAAGGATGAGCCTTGTATTTTGGGCAAGACACAACGCAAACCGTTCAACGAGAATGTGAATCATGCCTCGGACTTGTTGGAGGTCGTGCACAGTGACGTGTGTGGACCATTCAAGACGGCGTCAAACAGCAGCATGCATTACCTCATCACCTTCATTGATGACTGCGGCAGAAAACTCTACATGTACTTCAAGAAGCAGAAAGGCGAGAACCTAGACCGGCTGAAGGAGTATGTCACCACGGTGGAGAGGCAAACTGACTGGAAGGTCAAAGCGCTATGTAGCAACAACGGTGGGGAGAACGTGGTATTTAGCGGGTGGATGAGGCAGCAGGGCATAAAATGGGAAACAATTTCCGTATTTGTAAGCAATCAAATGGTGTTACGGAGTAGGAAAACCAGACACTACTGAGCATGGAACGGACCATGTTCATGGGCGCAGAATTGCCACGAGGTTTTTGTGTGGAAGCTGTGCATACGGCGAGCCACACCTTCAACCTCACTCCTAATGCGATGTTGAAGGAGAAGAGTGGTTGGATGATGCCACAAGAGGTTTGGAGCGGGCGCAAGCCAAGTGTGGCACACTTGAAAGTGTTTGGGTGCAAGGCAGACGTGATGGTGCAGGGTGCACAGAGGTGCGACAGCAAGCTAGAGTTGTAGGCAAAGTCGTATCTCTTCCTTGGCTATGAGAGCATGCATAAGGCGTACCGATTGAACGACATGTGCAAGGAGGGGGTAACTTGCAACCAAGATGCCAAGTTAGATGAGCAACAGAGTCACATCAGTAGCAACAACGTGGATGTGGTGGACTCTCCAAAGAAGGGGGAGTGTTTCCAGCTCCTTGACTACGAGAAGGTGCAGGCGGACGCTGAAGTTGAGGATGCCGCATCAGAGCGCGACAGTCCACCAGCGGTGGTAGCCGACACGGAGGACTCCGATGACGATCAAGCTGATGAGGAGATCCACCGAAAAGATGTCGAGGATGAGGCACCAAGGGTGCCAAGGCACGTACCCCCGACTAAGTGCGCATCGGGCATCGGTGGAAAATCCACTGGACGCGCCGACCGTTTGGGCGATATTTTACCGGAGCGGGAGAAATCCTCGGGGAGCTGTCCAGTTGATGATTCACTAGAGCGTGCAGAGTCAGAGTGATTGCAGGTTAGCAATGATGGGCCACCAAAACAGGTGTGCGGTTGGGAGGAGGCACTGGAAAGCAAGGAAGCACTTTGTCGCAAGCACCGGTCGATGGATCGGCATGATGCGGTGCATGCCGGCTGCATGAACAGTGCCAAGCTTGTGTAAGAGGTACTTTCGTGGCCCAAAGGGGACACAGCCATCAAATTGGAGCTGGTGTCCATCACGGAAAATGACACGTGGGAGCTGGTTGATAGGCCAAAAGATGCCAAGGTCATTGGCTCAAAGTGGGTCATTAAGACCACGTTCACACAGGAAGGTGGGGTTGAAAAATACAAAGCATGGCTCCAGGAGGAGGGATACGCATAGCGTAAGGGCAAGCACTACAATGAGAAGCTTGCTCCGATTGCCAAGTTGACAAGCATCCGGTTGATCCTTGCGGTGGCAGCCGCGGAGGACATGGAGGTCCACAAAACGGACATAAAGACGGTCTTCCTCAATGACATCATAGACAAAGAGATATACATGGAGGTGCCAAAGGGGGTGGAGGCACCAGAGGGCAAGGTGTGCAAGCTGCGGAGTTCATTGTATGGGATAAAACAATCACCCAGATGCTGGTACCAATAGATGGACAGCTTCATGGGAGAACTTGGCATCAAGCGCTGTGAGTCGGATCATAGAGTGTACACACGGCGTGACAAACAGCTCCATAAAATCTTTGCACTATATGTGGACGACCTGATTTTGTGCTCGACAAATCTGCCAAGCCTACAGCGGCTGAAAGAGAAACTAAGCAGTAGATTCCACGTGTCGGACATGGGAGAGCTGGAGTACTACCTCGGGGTAAGCATTATGCGGAACCGGAGGATGGACACTCTTGAGCTAGGACAGAGCAAATACGTAGCCGATGTGCTCAAGTGAAACAACATGGGGGACTGCAAACCACTTAAATGTCCTGTCTCCACGACCCGTGAATCGAGTGCGGCAATGGCTCCAAAAACAAAAGAAGAGCAGGAGGATATGGCAGGGGTACCGTACCACTCGGCGGTGGGCAACCTCTGCCATGGTGGCGACTCGACTGGACCTAGCCTATGCTGTGGGCCAAGTTAGCAGGTACGTGGCAAATCTAGGGCCACTACACTTGCAAGAGGTCAAGCGCATCCTCTGCTACCTGTAGGCGATGTAGCATGTGTGCCTGAGGTTCAATGCCAAGGGGCGAGCGGACCCCTTGCCTCTGGTCTGCTATAGGGATGCAACTTACTTCGGCGATGTGCACAAGCGGAAGTCCACATCCGGGTATGTGTTCTTCCTCGCAGGTGCTGTGGTCTAGTGGTGCAGCAAGAAGCAGGAGTGCATGACCGCCTCCATAGTGGAAGCAGAGTACATCGTGCTGGCTGAGGCGGTCGTGGAGGCGGTGTGGCTGCGCAGGTTGCTGGGTGAGCTAGGCATGCCGCAGCAGGAGCCCACGACCGTGAAAGAGGACAATACCGGCTCCATCTCGCTAACCAAAAACCCAAAGCATCATAGGAGGACGATGCACATCAACATGTGTCATCACTACACACGTGACATGGTTGAAAAGGGGCAAGTGGTGGTGCAGCACTACAACACACACAACATGCTTGCGGATTTCTTGACCAAAGTGCCACCCGTGGACCGGCACACAATGAGTGTGGCCGGGCTTGGAATGACCAGCTATGATTGGCTAGAGGCCGCAGTGGAAGATGAGTAAGAGCAAGCAGGAGCAGCGGGCATGACAAGTGTAAGGGGGAGAATGTTGAAGATTTGCTCCTCTGCATGCCCAAGTGCGGTGCCAAGAGGCACCGGCAAGCCGCTGGAGAGAGGAAAATAATCACAGTTAGGTTTAGTGGCTCAAGGATTGCTCGGATCCCAAAACGAGGATTGACTCTGAAATTTGACAAGTCATTGAATCCAGTGGAAGTTGTTTCACCATAAACGGACAAGTAGCGAGGGAGATATGAGCTTCCAAAGTTGGGGTGTGCACGGCGGCTCTGGGAGCCGGTCGCGACTCGACTTCCGGTGAAAATTTGACCGGACCGAGTAACAAATGTTCATGTGGATATTTTGCTCCACAAAGGCTGCCGAGATGTCCGGTCAATGATCTGTCGGATGTCGGTAGTGCAGATTATTAGTGAGGGACTTCGCCAAATTTCTGGTTCGGCGTCCGAAACTCAAAATTTTGACTGCAGGTCTACGACCAGGTTTTGACCCACATCAATCGCCATCACCGAACTTGATGCTTAACACATTGATATAGACTCCAAAGGCATGAGGGACACTACCACTACGTGTAGAGACATCTGTGCCTCCGGAATGGCGTTTTGATGGGTCCTTGACGTGTGAGAATGCCTCGGCGGGGGACTTGGTGCGCGCCCCGACTGGGTGGCTGAATTGGGGTGCCGTACTTTGGCTGACATAGGTGGATCTATGGTAATCTGAATCACGCGCGGTTTGGTGCGCTGGAGAACTCATGACTACGCCTACAAATGTTCAGATTATGTCCACAGCCTAAACTAATCCAAAATTGTGTTATTTCGTAAAGGTGACTGTCTTACAACTCCCTTCCACTCCCAGAAACGTAGTGTGAGGTGACCAGAAAGCTCACGCTTATGCTCAGCAATCACACAAAAGAAGCCGTAAACACCGAAGACCAGTCAAGGTGCGTTGGAACTGCCACCACCCGGGGGCCGGTTTCTCACACCATTGTTTGTGAAAATGTGATCTATCGTTTTCATTTGGAATGACAAGTACTCGTACAAAACATTTCACAGATTTTGTTCACTGTTTTTCTTTGAATACAGAGATTGTGAAAGATAGCGTGTTGTCAACTTTCATAGAACAAGGAAGACCTTTTGTTGAAAGAATCATGAAAAAATGTAGAGATTGTAATTCATTTCATTAAGGATTGTAATGATGGGCCACAAATGGCCTATGAAAATTGTTGTAAAGTGCATTTGCAGAAAAACATTGTTTGCATTATAGAACATGAGAAGAGCATATGCAACGGAACCAAATGTGCAGAAGTGAGCCACAGTTGGCTTCCTCCCGCCCCACACCTCTTGTGGCGTCTTCCACACCTTGGACTCCGCGTCTTTTAGTGGCTTCATCGACGTCAGGTTCATGATGTACGCCGCTGTCCGTGCCGCCTCTCCCCAATACCGCTGCGCGAGGCCGGCATTGCTCAACATGGACGGAACTATGTTCAGGATGGTGTAGTTTGCCCTCTTGGCGACGCCGTTCTGTTGCGGAGAATGTGGCGTAGTTTTCTGGTGACTCAGTGAGCTCAGAGATCACCACCCCCTCCCGTCCTTTTCTTTGCTGCGGCAGCCGCGGCGCTTTCCCCAGCCCCTTTTTCATGGTGAGCTGTGGCACCGGCGCCTCCCAAGAGGGGTTGCAGCTGGGTTGGGACCGAGCCGGCGGGCATCAGAACATTGTGGAATACTGCCATGAGCAGCTCCATGGCTTGGGCGGCATCCAGCTGGGCTTGCGTGAGCTGCGCCGGGTCGATGTTCTGAAGGGTGTCTTGGGAGGGGATGTGTTGCTTTAAACGCTTGGCGGAGGGTGCGCCAGCGGTGCTGTCCTCGACGGTCCGTTTCTCCTGTCCTCGGCGGCGGGATGTCGGCGTGGTCTCCGCGGATGGGGCCTGTTTTCCTGCGGCTGATTCCTTCCATGGGATAGCCACACGGCTGACCGAGGCTGCGTGGTGTGAGGCAGCCTGCCTGCTGGCGGCCGTAGATGCCGCGGCCCTCTTGGCCGCGTCCTGAAGCTTGGCTCGTTTGTCAAGTAAGGCTGCCGATAAGGTTGGCCGCCGAGTGTTCTTCCGTGCTTCTTTCCTGGCAGCAGCTGCTTTCGCCTGCACGCGTACATCCCGGGCCTGCCTTCTTCTTTCCTCTTGTGCCGTTCCCTGCTGCTCTGCTGCCCGCTTCCCCGTAGCTCGCTCAGTTGCCTCTGCTGCTGCTTCCTCAGCCTCCACCTCCTCCTCTGCCTTCCTTGCCACCTCCGCCGCAGCTCGTCTCATCTCCTCCTTTTCCTCTTCTATTGCTGCTACCTCCAGTGCTGCTCCTGCCTCTGCCAATTACGCTTCGAGCTCCGCGACCACCTGTGCCACAACCGCCTCTGCCTTCTGTTTCTGTTCCTCCGTCCTCTGTCGCCAGACGGCCTGCAGTCTATCCCGCGTTTGTGTGAGCTCGGGGGATTCGCAAAGGTACTCCTGAGCCTCTTCTGTCTCAGTGAGGACGCGGTTCTTCTCCTCCCGACATACATCCACGGCTTCCCAGGCCCAGTGACGTACCACCTCCTTTGTCAGCGTAGTGCCCACTTCTTTAAGTTCCTTCCACAATCCCTCTGCCACCGCGGCCACAATCCTCTGGCGTAAGGCACCATCCAGGGTCAGCTGCCAGCACTTGTTGATGGCGGCGTACCAGCTCTCGTACTGCCGCTCCGCAGCGGTGATGCTTGCCAGCTCCGCAGGCGTGTACTAGACTTCCCATCTGGTGGTGACCAGCTGGATGAGGTATCCCCACCTCCATACCTTCGCCGCAGTCTTCCTGTCTGGTGCCTCCATTGTTCCCACTGGCATTTGGTGGACGTGATAAATGGTGAGTGCCTGAGCGCGTTCGTGAAGCAGGTGTACATAGCGTCGTGTGGGGTCCGCGTCCTGGTCGTGGCGGACCAAGAGCCAACATTCGCGAGCGGCATTCACCGCGCGGTCTGGTTGCTCCGTGTCGAGGAATGTTGCCACGCCCGCCATGCCACGGTCCGGCCGGAGGTAGATGACATTGCAGAGCGCCGAGATCAGACGTTCCGCACCTGCTGTTTCCAACAGCTGATCTTGTCGTCCGCGATGGTTCAGAGCCAGTACAGTCTTGGCCGCACCTTTCAGGGCCACTTTCCATGCTTCATTGTAGAATGAGTCCCCCATTGCCGCGCGGACTACCTCACGGAGTTCGTCTTGTAGGTGCATGATCACACTGATGACCACGTCCAGCAGCTGGTTTGCCTTGGGTTCATCTCCGCTATCACCGGAGCTCTCTTCCAGGTAGGTCCGCGCACCCTCCATAATTGTTCCCGCGCTGAGTGTGGGTTGTGGTGTTCCGCTCGCCGGACTACCTCGTGAGGCTGGTGGGGAGGAGGAGTGTGCGGTCGGCACAGAGGGACCAGGCGGCGGTGGTGCGCCCACGGATGCCGTCACTACTGGGGATGCAGAAGGGCCCGATTCCGGAGGTGCTCCAGGTGATGCTGCTGGTGCTGCTGCTCCTGGGGGTGCGGAAAGGCCTGATGCCAGAGGTGCTCCAGGTGATGCTGCTGGTGCTGCTGGTGCTGGGGGTGAGGAAGGGCCCGATGCCGGAGGTGCTCCAAGTGATGCTACTGGTGCTGCTCCCGTTGGGGGTGCGGAAAGGCCCGATGCCGGAGGTGCTCCAGGTGATGCTGCTGGTGCTGCTGCTGCTGGGGGTGCGGAAGGGCCCGATGCCGGAGGTGCCCTAGGAGATGCTGCTGCCATAGGTGGTACGGAGCGTCCTATGCCGGTCGTAGGTACCGTGGCTCGGCCCGTGGTCTGTCGCCGGATGGGATGTCTCGTGGTGCCATCACCCCCCCTGTTCGAAGGCGCGCACCCCGCACTGGAAGGACGAGCCATTGTGGAGGCTATGCCCGAGCTTCTCATGATGCGGCGGGTGAACTGAGTGCCAAAGCCAGGTGGCGCGAGAACCATGGGAGAAAGAACGGAGAGCGGTCGAGCTGAAGTGAAAAGTGGAGTGAACGATCAAACGCCAGAAACTGAAATGAGGCTGAGAATGCCGGCGCCAAGCAATATATCCGCTTGGCACGGCGCGAGCCAGTCCGCCGCCAGGAGCATGTCGTATGTGCGCACATCATACACCTGCACCGTCTGCGGTGCATGCACCACATTGGCGACCTGCATGGGGAGGGATGGGATTTGGCCAATGGGGACATCGATGGCACCGGTGGAGATGGAGAAGCGGAGCTGGCTGGGTTCGATGAGATGGTCGATGCGCAAGGTGTGGACTATCCGTAGCACGATGGTGGTGTGCGAGGCTCCAGTGTCCACGATGGCCACGAACTTGCGGCCGCATACCCACACGTAGCACCATGCCACGTGGACTTCGGCGGGTGGCGGTGGACCAGGGATCAGCGGAGCAGGGGCCCATGTGCATGGCGTGTGGCCAGCATCCTCCCGGACGCGGGAGTGTGCCGTGAGGATAGCATGGGCCACCATGCGGGTGCCCGTGGTGCGGATGAGGGTGCAGGAGAGGCGGATGCCAACGGGGGAGAGGGAGGGATTGAAGGAGGAGAAGAGGGTCTTGAGACGATCCGTAGACGCAGGAGAGTGAAGAAGGAAGTCGATCAGGGGAAGGGGGTGACACGTGTTGAGGAGAGGGGAGGTAGAGGGAGTGGGAGACGGCGGCGGAGGAGAGGTGGCAACCGGCGCGACAGAGGGATTCCTGCGTGACCGCGGCAGGGAGGAGCGCGGGGGGAAGATGTGCCGCGATCTCTTCCAGCCTCCAGCTGCGAATCGTGGGGTTGAAGTGCAGGCAAGCTGGAGGCCGGTGGCAGGGAGAGCGGGAAGGGTCTCCGCGGGACCCAAATACTCAGCAGGTTCCAGCTCTGACAGGAGTTGGTAGGCGACCGTGGATTCCTCGTCCGTGAATTCACGGGCGACGCCTTCCCACTGGGGCTTAGTGTTCGCTGGGAGAGGAGCCGCTGCAGGAGGTGAGTCTGTGGGATTGTCCCGCGGATCTGCGGGGTGTGGCCAGTCAGTGCGGGGAAGGCGGCTGAGAGCATCGGCATTACAATTAGCGAGCGCGGACTGGTACTTGATCTTCATGTTGTAGCCCTGCAGGAGAAGGGCCCACTTGGCCAAGATTCCCTCATGATTTTGGGTCATGAGGAGCCATTGTAGCGCTTGATGGTCAGTGAGGACCGTGAAAGGCTTGCCGTTCTTGATGTAGTCGCGGAAGTGTTGGAGGGCCATCAGCACGGCCAGGCACTCGCCCTTCACCAGTGGGTAGTTCCGCTCACCGTCAGTGAGGGCGCGACTGGCGTATGCGATCACTTGCTGGACCGGTTCCTGGACTGACTGCAATAAGACAGTGCCAAGGCGTCCCGCGACCAGTCAGTAGTGTTGGAGAAGGGGAGGTTGAAATCGGGGAACTCAAGCATGGGAGCGGTGACCGTTTGATACTTGATCTCCACCCAAGCAGCGGCGCACTCCGGTGTCCACTCAAATGGGATATCATGATGGGTCAGCTACTGCAGTGGGCGGATGATGCAGGCGTGGTCGCGGACGAATTTGCGGTAGGAGACAAAGCCGAGGAAGATCTTGACCTGCCCCGCCGTAGTGGGTTGGTGCCATTCCTGGACGGCCGCAATCTTTGCGGGGTCCGTTTTGATGCCATCAGCACACATGAAGAATCCCAAAAACTCCATTCCCACGGCACCGATGGAACACTTGGCGGCTTTGAGCTTGAGGTTAGCAGCGTGGAGGGCAGAGAAGACGGCGGTGAGGGAGGAAAAGAGGTCCGCAAAGCTGTGGGCCGCGACCATGATGCCGTCGATGTAGCAGCTCACGTTAGGGATGCCGCGGAGGGTGGAGTCCATGACGCGTTGGAACGTGGCACTGGCGTTGCAGAGACCAAAGGGCATGCGAGTGAAAGCGTAGAGTCCTTCGGGGGTGACGAAGGCTGTCTTGGCAATGGAGTCCTGGTGCATGGGGACGGCGTGGAAGGCTGCCTTAACATCGAGCTTCGCGAACCATCCGCAGCCCTGCTGGCGCTCCTGGATGTCGACAATCAGAGGCATAAGGTAGGCATCTTCCACCGTGACTCGGTTGAGATCACGGAAGTGGACACAGAAGCGCTTGGATCCATCCGGTTTGCCGACAATGACCAAGTTGGCTCGCCAGGGGCTAACGATGGGGACTATTACGCCTTGCGCCTTCAATTCCACGAGGTCCTCGTTGATGATGTGTTCTTGATCAGGGAGGATCCGGCGGACTTTCTGCTTGATCGCGGCAGCTGCTCCGGTGTTGATGACGTGGAAGGTATTAACAGCTCCAAGGTCTGTCGCTGAGCCAACGAAGATGTCGGCAAAGGATTCTAACAAGTCCCGGAAGTCCTGCTTTTGAGCTGGTGAGAGGCGAGGGTGCAGGATGTGGTCCCACCGCAGGGGCGGAGGTGGCAGTTGGTTGCGGATGGGGTAGAATTCCTCGTCATCATCCAAGGGAAGGCCCTGGCTGAACGCCTTCTCGCTCTGCTGCCACAGCCCAAGAAGGTTTGCCGGCACCCCTGGTTCTACATGATCCGCGGAGAGTTCTCGCCACTCCTCGGCACGAACCTGCTCTGCGTCAAGGACGACCTCTGTTGGGGCTTGGTTGTGCTGGGAGCGTGTGTGTGAATCTTCCTGCGCCGCATTTGAGAAGGAGAAGGGCACACCGCCGGTCACCGGCACCGTTACTCGGTCCCTCACAGTGATGAGAGCGTACTCTTTTGTACACGTGGCGGATGTTCGCTGCATGACGTCCAGGGAAAACAGAAGGTTGCCTTGCCGCGGAAGGAGATAATCCATGCCCAGGAGAACTTCGTAGGTCCGGGCCCGCGTGACTTGGACATCCAGTGGTTCGTGGAGAGAGCCCACCTGCAAGGATAATCCCTGCACTTCTCACTCACCGTGATTCATTCCTCCCGTCGAATTGCTGAACAACCGGTACGTGGGAAGGATGCGATCTGCCCATCCAATCAAACAAAGGACACAGAGGGCCACGGTGGTGTGAGTTGCTCTGGTGTCGATTATGGAAAGGCACTTGCGGCCACAAATCCACCCACAAATTCACAAATACACAGCAGGCGACCTCATAGTGGCACTCATCGCGGCGGGGTGGTTCCAGGGGCTGTGGCACCCAGCCCCAGTCCATTTCTTTTGTAGTCAATCCCGGTGGAGCCCCCGCCACAACACATCGGGTGTTCTGGGTGCCGTGGGGCAGAGTGTTACAAGCCAGGAAGATGCCAACGGCCTGGAGGTGGTGATTGGCTCTGGTGAATTCCTCTCTGAGCCGCGGAGCTAACTCAAGATGGAGACGGAGGAAGTCAAAGAAGTTCACGGAGGTGATAGGAGTGGTGAAGAGCTTTTCCATTGGATCCGTGGAATCTGGTGCAGTAATGGGAGTAGTCCCAGGAGCGGATGGGGTGGTCGCGGCAGCTGGGTGCTCCACAGGCACGGGATCCGCAGCAAGGCGCTTCTCAGAGGATCGCACGGGATGGGCAGCTACAGCCTCCTGCAGCCGGGCCTCTGCGGCTTCTGCCCTTCGCTGCAGATCGCTCTGGAGTTGTGCAGCTTCCTATAGATCCCAACCGCGGAATTTGAGCCGGCGAGCTCGTGTGATGAGTTCCGTCTCCTCGGGCGTGGGAGTCACCTCTGTGGTCTCATCCTCTGCCATGGGAAGACCCAGCTTCGCATTGCGGGCACCAGCCGCGAGGTTTGGCGGCGGGTTCGGCAAGATATCCTGGCCTGTTCCCTGCTCCGCCTGATCCTGCCCAGGGGGTGGGTGCGGTTGCTGCTGCTGCTGCTGCTGCCACTGCTGCTGTTGTTGCTGACCCGGCCACATCTGGTTATAGTACTGGTGCCACTGCTGGACCATAGGATCCTGAGAGACTAGGTCAGGGCGCGGAGCTGCTTGTCGCTTACGAGGGCAGTCCCGGGCAATGTGCTCCAGGCTTCGGCAGGTGTAGTAGGCCTTTGGCTTCTGCTGCTACGGAAGCGGGGCGTGCGAGGAGGGGGGTCCATGGGTCTCACGGCCCTGGTGTTGTCGCGTGGACCGCTGTCTGGTGAAGATAGTCGTAGTGTCCTCCACCGCCTCTTGGAGGGAACGTTAGCGGTCAGCAATCATGAGGCTGCTGATCTCGTTCGGGAGTGCGTGAATGAGGTTCTGCAGCAGGACCCACAGCGGCAGGCCTTCCCCTTGTGGGTTTTTTGCCACCAAAGTCCAGGTCAGGAACTGGTCCAAGAATCTGCGGATGTCATCATCCTTGCGCATGACCTCCTTCTCTATCTTCTACAGCCCTTCTTCCTTCGTCAAGTGTTTGAAGCGCTCGATGAGGGCATTACCAAAGTCTTCGAAAGATGGGAAAGGCGTGCGTGCGTTGTACCAGTCAGATGCAGCCCCTTGGAGGTGGAGTTCTGTGGTGGCAAGGCAGAGGTCAGGAGGAATTCGGTCGATGCTGGCATAGAGTGATTTGTTTGAGCCAGATCCAGGGGTCCTCCTCCGGGGCACCCTTGAAGGAGTCCAGCCGCGGAATGTTTGCTGGCTCGGAACGGATGTACTGCAACTGCGGGACGGTACTGCGGTTAGTCGTCGATGCAGTCACAGCATATGGCGGGGGGAGGAGCGCAGGTGGGGCTGCGGAGTATCCAGTCGGGGGGGTCGGCATCTGGGGCTGTCTCGCGGGCATGGGAAGACTTGGATGCATGGGTGGGGGAAGCATGTAGCAGGAAGAGGATGCTGCTGCAGAGGCGGTGTAGGGTATGGAGGAGAATGCCATCCCAGGGGGCAGGACCTGAGTCCCATGTGCCAATGGTGCCGTCGCCTGGGGCACCCAGTACGTCTGTCTGGCGGGAATCGCAACCGCGGAGTGAGGAGAAACTGCAGGCCCAGTGTTGGCAGCCAGGGCTGCCATTGCCCCGGCAGAGTGTTGAGCCACATGCGTCTACTGTGGGGGCGGATGCGGGTGACTCTGCATCGTCGGTGGTGGCTGTGGTATGGGTGGCGGTGCCTGGAGGGCCACTCTCGTGGGCACTGCTCCAACCAGCTGCTGGTGGGGGAGCTACTAATAAGCAGTCATGGGTGGCTACGGCGGCCCGTTGGGCACGAGTACCTGCGGTATCGTTCCCACCTGCGTCGCACCCATAGGCTGCTGGTGCTGGGGCATCCACAAGGGTGGGGTGGTAGTGGAAGGCTGAATCATGGTACCCATCTGTGCCACGCCCCCAAGCGCCTGCTGCTGATAGATCAATGGTTGAGTCCCCGTCAGTGGCGGTTGAACCGTGGCTCCCTGGTGAGTAATACCCCCACCGTGATTCCCTGGCTGCGGCATCGTCGTAGGAGGTTGTACCACCACTCCTGCTTGCGGCATGGGCTGCCACGGCTGTTGAGTTGGCTGATGCAGTCCAGGCGCAGGTGGATGTGGCGTCGCTCCCGCCTGCGTCACGCTTGTTACCATCTGGGATGGGTGCATCTGCTGCTGCGGTGGTGCCCTTGGTACGGTATGGTGTGGGGGCATCCCTACCTACGGTATGCCCACGCTTGACTGGAGAGGAGGCCTCTGCTGCGACACTGATCTGGATGCGGAGAGCTGTGGTGGCATCCCTGGCTGTCTGACTCCCAGAGGCTGCTATAGTAAGTGCATTGGCAGCTGTAGCAATCCCGTCGTCTAGGAGGATGCGGCTACTTCCATCGTCACCGCTCCTGCAGGCGGGGAAGCCTGACTCCTGTGAGGCTGATTCACCGGCGGCTGCACAGATCCTGATGTCTGCGAGGACACCGGCATCCCCAGCTGCGTGTTCCCCGAATTTGAAGATTTGCCCCTCTGCATGCCCAAGTGCGGCGCCGGGAGGCGCCGACGAGCCGCCAGAGAGAGGAAATTCCTCGTCGACGGATCTGGCGACTTGAGGATTGCTCGGATCCTAAAATGCAGGGTTTCCCCTGAAAGTTGACGAGTTGCTGAATCCGGTGGAAGTTGTTTCATCGGAATCGGACTAGTATCGAGGGAGATATGGGCTTCCAAAGTTGGGGTGTGCGCGGCGGTTCTGGGAGCCGCGGTTCGACTTCCGGTGAATAATCGACCGGAACGAGTAACAAAATGCCATCTGGGGATTTTGCTCCGGAAGGTCTGCCGAGGCGTCCGGTGGATGATCCGCCGCATTTCAGGAGTGCAGTTTGTTACTGAGGCACAGCCAAAATCCTGGCTCGGAGTCCGAAACTCAGAAGTACAGTTTGTTACTCGGGGACTTAGTCAAAATTCCGACTGGAGGTCCGCGAACAGGTTTCGACCCACATCAATCCCCATCACCAAACTCGATGATTAACTCATCGAAACAGACCCCAAAGGCGTGAGGGGCGCCGCCACTACGCGTAGGGACATCTGCGCCTCCGGAATGGCGTTTTGATGGGTCCTTGATGTGTGAGGGCGCCTCGGCGGGCGACGTGGTGCGCGCCACCGACTGAGCGGCTGATTTGGGGTGCTGGCTTCGAATGACGTAGTGGGAGCTGCGGTGATCCGAATCGAGCACTGTTTGGTGCGTTGGAGAGATCATGACTAGCCCTACAAATGTTCAGATCATGTCCATGTT